>JAHWXV010013365.1:0-14418 GCA_024586415.1 Phrixothrix hirtus | reverse complement strand
ATAAATTGAAAATAGAACTTTATTGTGTAAACTGCGCACCATGTACGAATTACGCATTGACAGTTCAATTATGTTTTAAGGTAACGTTGATTTTTATATAAAAATACATTATGACATGCTATTTTGTAGTGCATTTATTTATAACAATTGATAGTTGTCAATTTCAACCACACTAGCTACTGAAATGCAATTTCAAACACTACAATCGATGTGTAAATGACATACTTCAATATTAGCGAGTAGAAAGATGTCATTTATACTTTCTCCTACAGTGAATGCTACGAATATTGAAAAATAAAGTAAGTTGAATGCTGCATTAGAGCATATTCAGAGAGCAAAAAATCAACGACTTTATTATCAGGCATTTTCTCGAATTTTGATAACTCAAAATTGGCGTTGTCATTTGATTTCACCCAGAATATTCATCATCCATCAAGTACTTCAAAGATGCCAAAAAATGTTTAGTGTTCAGGGTCAACAATGAGAAAACAAAATGTCAAACGAATTTTTTAATTGACGAGGAAGTTGATGTGGATATATGAAATGTTCCTCTCCTCGCAATACTTTTAATTCACTTTTTCGACACTTGTGTTAGTTAAAATAAAAATAATACAGCAATATGGATTAATATGGAGAGATTTAAGAAATAAAAATAAACCTATTCTCTACAATTTTCTGATGACAGGCCTCACAAATTTTTCGCCAGGCAGAATGTTTGCCCTATTTCGATCTAAATATTCTAGGAGTAAGCATGCGCATGCATCATCACCAAGCGTCTACAGTAAAGCTATTTCGGGGCAGCAAGTCACATTTTATGAATGGAACTCCTACTTTAAAAGACATTTTAAGAAGTTACCAGGTCTGACCACGTTTCATTGCTTCACGATTTATCCTGATGCTATACTGAAGGTTCAAAAATTTGCAGACTCCACTGACTTTGAGGAGTATTCATTGCTGTTACAACCAATTAACAAAGCATAAATGCCAAACATAATGAAACCTGCCAATCTATCTTTAGAACTTCAGTGGTATTTCTACAGGAATATCAGAAATTTTGTAATGAATCCTATGAAGGCCGACACTGTTGCTCCAAAACCTTACAAGTCTTTAGATAAAAAAAAGAAGCGAGGAGAATGCTTCATGATAGGCAAACACCCCTCCACTTCAACTGGGAAGGAATAATTGGCCATATAATGTCCAGCACTTGATAATTATTAATTGGTAACTAGTGTTATTTTTTATTTATTTGCTTTTCCTGTCAAATACTACAGTATAGCTATTAATTTATAGACCTGAACATTTCAAACTTTTTTCACATAAAATAATATGTAATAATGAATTAACACTTAAGTCTTAGCTTTACGAATAACATGTTCTAAGAGCCCTCCATTACGTTAGACGCACAGTTCGTATCGTTCTTGCATTATTGTGACCATATTTGAAAATACAGGCTGTTGCATCTGTCGTATCACGTTTGTAATTTTCTCTTGCAACGGTTGTATTGTCAACGGAGGATTATCTCGAAAAACCCATAGTTTCATCGTACCCCAAACAAATGCATCCAATGATGTTAAATCCGGAGAGTGAAATGAAAAAGTAAAATCGGTAAAACGTGAAATCACCTTGTTTCCAAACGTATCTTGCAGAAATGTTCTTGTGGCCTATGCTGTGTGGCACGTTACCTCATCTTACTGAAAAAACTGGCTACCAAAGGGTAAGTTTCTTGCTCTACAAAACCTCCGAAGGTTGTCTACAAACGGTGTGAGAACTTGAATAATATAGCGCTCTTGATTAACAGTTGCTAGACGTCCGTTTTCCTCAATGAAGTAAAGCCCAATAATTCCTCCTCCAGAAACTGTGCACCAGACGGTTACTTTTTCACTATGCAACGATATTTCTTGCACTTCTTCTGGTCATTGGAAACCTAAAAACCTATTGCTACGCCTATTTACATGACCCGACAAATGAAAATGACATCGTCACTGTACCAGATTTTACTGATGAAACTGGGATTATCATATTGCAAAGCAAGGATTGTAGAACAGTATTCAAGTCTTGCAGCATAATACCCATTCTCGATTGTTGGGTCGTCTGAATAACGTATGAACGGTCATTAAGTTGTTTCAATATCTTCTGAAAGGTCTTCCTGTTCATATGCAATTTTGCAGCAGATCTCCGTTGACTACGACGTGATGAGTCCATAATTTGATTGATACACGTTCGTGATTTTTGTTGGTATGAACTGTCTTTTTTCGTCCAGCTTTACCTTTTCCTTGGTGTAACACACTTCCAATTCTTCTAAATTTGGTTATAATGTTCAGTAAAATAGCATTGATTGGAGCCTGTTTATTGTAATGCTCCGAAAATTGTCCGCGGATGAATTTAATGCTTGGACTATTGTATCCACCTAAACTATATGAGCAAAAACAGTACTCAACTAAAAATACTTTTTCTTCAGTAGATAACATTATTTACGAACTTGGAAACATATTAGTACATCTAGCCAAAACCAAACCTCAATGTTTATGTAAAATAACATTGTCAATTATTAGAAATTTAAACAAAAGTAGGTTTGCCGTTTCAGTACTGTAAATTAATAGCTATATTGTATTATCGACATTTTACGTTATTACAGAACACTGGATTTTATTTGAAAGGAAGCTCGTTTGTCCTCAAGGCTGAAGTTACATAATAGGATATGCATTTTATGAAACATATTTTGAATATTTATTAAAATAAAGGAAATTTTACACTTTGTATTTTTCTGTTATCTACTTTTACATCGAAATTGTAGCATTTTTAAGCGTTAGAAAGTGAAAATCGATATTTTCGGCAGATAGGTTCCATTTCTCTGGCCAAGTCACATTTGAACTGATTGTGAGTTCTAACTAACCTGCGCTGCATTAACTAATTAACTCTTCACCGCTCCAATATTACCTAAACCCTACGATAACTACATTTAGTTTCTCTTAAATTCTGATGATAATACATGAAAAATTATATTTTGAGTATTCTCCAATTAATTAATTAAAATAGGTATCCAACTTTATAGATTTTTCCTCAATAGGTTACAGAATCAATTCTTTTACATTCCTTGCATATTTGATTATACTTCTTCTTAATAATCCCTTGAAAATTTTATATAAATAATTTCCCTCTCTGAACTTTAAATGTTTACAGCAATTAGTTCATAAAGTATAGAAAATCCAAATCTAATCATGAAGAATAAGTGCTACTGTAATATGAAAAAACACAATACGAAGTAAAAAGGCTTTGCGAAATCGAAAAACTATAAAACGCTGTCAATAATGTTGTTCTCCATAATTAGATTGGGATTTATATTTTGGAATTGCAATTATAAGAAGAACTGAGACGATTGGATTGAGTAATATATGTATCTGGTTTGAATATGAACTTAATTTCTATATTTAAAGCGCCGAGGGTCAGTTACAGTATTCCTGTTTCAGTTAAAATGTAATTAAGTTTCATAGTACCGTTGCTACTATAATTGTTTCTATGACATTTAGTGGCACTTAATTTAAATAGAAACGATGGGATTAGCTTAAATTGTAGGAAGCTTAGTATTTGCAAGCCGAAATAGGAGTAATTTTTAATTGATCCTGGGAATTATATTTACAATATAAAATAATAAAAGGAATCATTAAAAGCAATATTCCTTGTTATTTATTTTAAATGTAAGCAATATTTCTTTAATAAATCACCAACGATGACATATTTTATAATTAAATTTGTTGAAGAAATAATGTCTTATTTTTAAATATATTGCTTTTTCGTTCTTATTTCACATAGATAATAAATAAATTATGATTTTAAGACAAACAGGCTATATTGCATTAAATTTACAAGATCCGTTAAGAATAAATTTTTGTTAACACAATGGAATTAATAAAACATTGTAATTAGTATTTAATTGAATTTACAATTAATGCAGCTGAGAAATCATAAATAATTTATAACATTTCTTACCTTATTAGAAATTAAAAACATAGACAATTAAAATCATCGATAATATTTGCTATCACTGAATAGTTTGCATTAATTCAGGATAATTGCGTATCTAATAAAGAAATTGATGTCAATTCTTTACTTAAGAAATGAACAAGGAACTCGTAAGATTAAGTTTGTAACTTATTTAATAGCATACTATTACAGCTAAAAAACTACTGAACGAATAGAACAATTATGAAGTAACGAAGTAAGTAATGTAAACTTATGTACATACTTGTATTACCATTACGTCTTAAAGGCAGTGCTAAATATTTTATTATACTCTTGTAGGTATTCTATTTTACAAGTTAAATTATACCGAAGCCGGTTTTTAATGATTTCATGCCTAAATACGAACATTTCTTTCCTAATAAATCGTAGCAGAATTGAAATAGATCTGTAACCAGGGCAGTGTTTCAATTAATTGAATGCGATTGCTAGTAAGCAATGGGTGGCAAAGTTCAACAGCACCTCACGCCTGAACAAGTAGTTCGCAATTTGCATTCCAATGTGTGGAATATGTTAAACAGAACCTGTTAAGTTGCACCAGGAGCTGCTGCCTTACCTGTGATTGATATTCGATACAATTTATTATGCACGCGGTTACTGGTTGTCAGTAAATTGGTTATTGTGATACAAACCCGGTATTTAGAAAGGAGGATCATCAACTAAATTTATTGGACGTCCATTGGAAATGGGTAAAAGCCAACTCGACAAAGTTCTTTTCAATAATAACCACAATCATTAATTAAGCTACCTCTAGATCTTATCTTAAAAGTCACGGAGAACATGGAATTATGAACCTGTGTAACAAGGTGTAACAAAGCTAATAACTTGTACAACTACACAACACTTACGAATACTATTATAGATTAGCACTAATATGAATCCGTTTAATACATGATAATAATTTATTATCTAACGCTAATAAGCCAATTAAAGCTAGGCATACCTACTTTTAATAATTTTATATAATACAAGATAGTCAATAAGTGTTTGTAGCAAAGTTTCACCATTAATTTCTCATAAAAGTAACCTTATTATAAGTTATCAAAACTTCCGAAAACATTGTTTATATACCATTTTATTATTAAAATTTTCAGTCAAGGCATGACGTAGAAATAAAAGTACTGTCTTATTTCTGTTAGTTTACATACCCGCACTTTGGCTGTCATCTAGATATTTAATCAAAAGTTATTTGTTAAAATGATTTTCGCATAGGAACAAATTTTTTAAATCAAATCTTATTTTTTCGCTGTTTCAAGAAACCGTTTAATCGAAAAACAATATTTCACGAAAAGTTTTCGAGATAATTCGATTTAAAACTTTTACAAAATGCAATTGTAAACCATTTAAATTATCTACAAATATGGGCAAATAAATAATTAAAGAGCAACTATTCAAAATTAAGAAATTGTCAATAACGTTACGCATACACTAATTATTAAATCTCGAAAAGTTTTACATAAATTAAAACGGCAAGTTAGGTAGAATCCAGCTACTTCGCATTAAAAAGATTAATTGAACCACAGGGTACCGTGTATTTAAAAAATGGAATCAATCAATTCTTGTTATCTTGTTAGTGTTGTTTGTTGTTTGTTTTCTGGATGATGTTTAGGGATGCGAAAATTCCTTTCGCCCTCTTGGTTTCAACTAGTACGATCATTTCGCGATGCCTACTAAAGTTTTACTGAATCAAAATTACTTTCGCCACCAGTAGGAATTTTTAACGTACCAAACACACTATATTGACAAGGGACTATAAATTTACTTCCTTACTCGAGAAGAAGGCACGCTTTTTAACCTTTTTTCACTGAAATATTTGGTTTGAACCTGCGTCGCTTGGGTGTAGAGGCATACATGCTCACCACTGCACCAACCGAGGCAACTGTGTCAGTTGGTATTTTGTAGTATGTATACACGAAATAGAATCAAGTTTTGCTTTCACACAGAAATATATACTCTAATTCACAGAATCCCGATATAATTATACCAGAAGCGTGCAGAAAAATTCAAGTGCCTAATAGGCGTTGTACTAGGCACTATATAGACAGTACAACCACATGCCAACTCGGTTTCAAATTTAGACAAGCATTAAAAATGTAAAATTCAAAATGCACTGTTACTAATGAAGAAAATGAAGCAGCAGTATAGAAATGATGGATGAAAATCCCCATCCGAGACAAATATTGGCAAATCTTGAAATTAGCAAAGTTTATGTATTTAATTTTGTGTAAGATTTCATCTACACCATGTTTTTTTGATGCAACATATAACGGGGTACCGCTATAACCTTATCATAGGGTGACGCAATTTCTTGAGAAATAAGTTGAACCGAAATCCCAACTTCCTGTCAACTTTTATTTTGTAAAGCAGTAGCGTATTCAAATAAGGGCTGCATTAATCGACACAATGATCATAATATGTACGAGAATCGTTGCCGGATCGGAGTAACAAATTTTCAGTGGATTTTTAAAGTAAATTTTTTCCTTTGCAATTAAATTTGTTTATTTTGGAATTTCGCACTCGTTTCTCCAACTATTATAATTATTTCGCCTTGCCTACTGCAAGTTTGATGAAACTTACCACGCCCGGCAAGGGTATTTAACATACCAAACATCACATTGATCTAGAACCTACGATTTTACTTCCTCGTCCGAGAAGAAGGCGTGTTTATAAATTATAAATGTAGCTAACTCGATCGGGTTTGAACCCAGGTCCTTTAGACACTAAGGTAAACCTGATAATCATTACACCAAACAACATCGGCTGCAATTCAATTATCGGTACAGCTATTGTACATACTTGGCCTTACCATAAACTGGATTTAACACCTCTGCATATTTTCCCTGGGTCATCCCAGCGCTAAAATGATCAAGATCCCATTAATAATTAAAATTATCAGAGGCGGTGTTTAGATTACATCTTAAACGGATCATTTAGCATTCAGAAGCACAGGGACGTAAATTAAGATAACAATAAATGAAATCTAATTACAAGGTTTCCACAAAAGAACTCGGGAGTTTTGAGGTTAAATATTTTTATTAAATAAAAATCTTAGTTTAATGTGTTATACATGAATTTTAAGGTAATATTCTCAGGATCCTATAACAATTTAGACATTAGAATACCGTAGAAAATTCTCACTCAGTGTGTCTATCGCAACAGTTAGCAGCGCCGCGGAGCGTTAACCTTGCAATAGCGTAGCAGACATTAACTCAGTTATTGTTTAGTTGTCAGTAAGTGCAGTTTATTCTCAGTTAGCACAGTGCAATGGCGATGCCTCAACAAAAAGCTCAATGTGTTATTTTTACTTGTAGAAACTCTTTCGGTACAGAGGAACTATCGACGCATTTATGGTGGTGATGCGCCTACAGATAAAACCATTCGGCAATGGCTAAGTGCGTTTAAAGAAACTGGAAGTGTGTGTAAACAAAAGTTGCCTGGTAGACCGCGTGTGTCAGAAGAGAATGTTGACAGAATCCGAACATCATGCCTACGAAGCCCTAAATAATCCTTGACACCACGCAGTCTCGAGTTGGGGATACCAAGATCAACTATTACTAAGGTAGTTCACAAAAGGCCTTCGTTAACTGCTTACAAGTTACAAATTTTGCATGAAATTAAACCAACATATAAGGATAAAAGATTTCAGTTTTCTATTAATATACTAAATAAAATTGACGAAAATAACAATTTTTTAAAAAATGTAATTTTTACCGATACAATTGCACAATTTGAGGCTTACAGTCGCCTCATGAGTTCACTGAATATCAGTGTGACTCACCCAAAGTGAATGTTTGGAGAGGCCTTATGCATGACAGAGTTATAGGTCCCTTCATTTTTGTTGAAAAGACAATAAGTGGTGATGTCTATTGTGACATGCTAAAGGAGTATGTTTTTCCTCAGTTGGATGATATTCAGGAGGACAAGGGTTTTGTCCACTTTCAGCAAGATGGCGCACCGCCTCATGTTAGTTTACGTGTGCGAGAAGCATTCAATACTCTATTCGGGAATAGGTGGATTGAAAGGGAAGGGCCTACTCCTTGGCCTACAAAGAGTCTAGATTTGACTCACTTGGACTTTTTCTTCTGGGGACATATGAAGAACCTCGTATATGCAGAGAAAATTATAGATTTAACCCATCTCAGCCAACGGATACTCGCTTGCGTGGCAACCGTCACCACAGACATGCTGAACAGGACCTGGCAAGAGGTAATCTTTCATTTGCATGTGTGCCGTGCCACTAGTGGGACCCACATTGAAATTTATTAAGTTGTAATAAAATCTTGAGAATATTATCTTCAAATTCATGTATAACACATTACACTAAGATTTTGATTTAATAAACCTGAAAACCCCGGAGTTCTTTTGTGAAAACCCTGTACTTACTTAACCAAAAACTAGTAATTTATGATTACTTGAGATAACACTTAACTGACTTGTACATAATTTAATGTAGCATATTTTACTCTAAAAGGTTAACGCAGGCCAAGAACCGCATGCCAAATAATATAAATGCACAGACAATAGAATGTACCGGTAATTAGAGAAATAATTTACAGGGATAAACATATGCCGCAAATGCAAATCATACATTCCACACAGTTTACAACTCAGCTAAATTACGCAACTTCAAACATGCGTTAAGCAACTAGAATAATATGTCAACTAGAAGTAGGAATTAACATAAGACCATTGTAAAACATAAGTATAGAACTATAGTTAAGGAATAAGATATGTAACTGTACAAATAACGGTAAATAGGAAGCAACAGTAGGTAAATAACATAACGCGTGCAAAACTCGCAAGAATGCAACTCAAACAATCCACAAGTTAAAAGTCCATATAAAGTATCACGATAGGTCGCAACCCATAACTGTATATATTATGTAGAATTAGACGAAAATAATAATTTTGGAATGTGAGCGCATTACTTTACTTTGTGAGGCTACGACTGCGGATATTGCAGTCTGATAGATCACAGATTACTAGAATAACCATAATTATCGCAGCTGAGACCGACGGCGAACCTATTATCCTTCGAGGAAATATTCACTTGTTATTGATGTCACGACACTTAAATTTTGAAAATCTATAATTTTAGGCATTTGAGACTTAATGTCCTCTTTAATGGCTTCCCAGTCAATAATAGTGAGAGACCAGCAAGATACGATCCAAAGACCAAAGAAAAATTAAAAGAAGAAGAGCGCACTCTAAATGAGTATGCGTGACATGAAGGAATCATTCTAAACAAAGGTACGAGACTAGAAGGAGGCGTTCCAAACGAGGATGCGAAACCAAAAGGAATCATTTTAAATGCGCGTACGGTACGAAAGAAAAATGCATTATAAACAAGAGTGCGAGATGAGCAAGGAAGCCGAAAAACATCAATAAAAGGCACAATAGAAGGGAAAAGAAAGTAAATAAAATGAAACAAACCCCAACAAGAACGCCCTCGCCAGCGATCAGAATCAGTTGAGAAACGAATCCATAAACTTCTGATCAATGTGAAAAAATAGGGCACATTAAGGGAACAATTGGATAAGCCATAACATATCTAGAAGCACTAGAGGAATACTGGAAACGATTCAACAAAAATCACAAAGCAATAGAAAGGTTTGGTCAACCAGAGGACAATTATTATCAATGAAAGTACCTAAGTAGCATCTAAAATTCATACAAAAATGCAAAACAATTCTTGAATATAATTCTATTCAAGAAAGGAATGAGAGGGAAAACTAAAGAAATAGAAACAAGTGATTCGAAACAGAAGGAGATAAAAATTCACTTCGCCAGAATCCAACAAAAGGTGCCATGAAATACTGCAAAAAAACGCTGGAGAGGTACATAGACAAAATGACGAGCAATAACGTGAAACCAAAGATGAAGAAATAGAACAGCAAATACTACTCCAGGAAGAGGAGATAGAAAGAGTAACCGCATGATTACAGAATAAAGCGAAAAGTAAAGTGCACAGCACAAGAAATACGGGTAAAAATAAAACCCGATATTCTCAGGAAATTACGAGAAGTGAACAACATTCCACGATTTATTTAACAGAATCATACATGAATTATCAGAAATAGAAAAATTGTAGGCGAACCACAAAAATTACTGCAGCATTTTCAAACAACCGAAGCTAATTATTATCCTGAAAAGACAAGCATCTGCGAAAGTTATAAAAATGATTGAATTATGCTATCCAGCCTACTCGACAAAACAGTAAACTTGCCGACAATAATGAAAGAAATGCTGAACAATTAAAGCAAATGCACGATACTATTGTAGAACGTTTATGCGCAATAGTAAGTATAAATATAAAAGCAGCTGATTGGAGACTAATGATGACCATATAATAACCAGAAAATGTTACCCAGACACCGAAAGAATCTATGAACAATCGTTAAACAATCCTTAGGATATACTGCAACTAGAAGGCACCCTGCGATTCCTAAAGCGAAGGTTTCAGGCACTAGAATCAGCAATAAGAGTGGAAAATGCATATATTGCAAGTTACAGCATCGTATAAGTCCATACTAAAAAGCAAAGAATAGAATAAGTATATAAAAGTCATGCAGATCTGCCAAAATTGCCTAACCCATGATAAAAAATATACATGTGCAAGCAGAAACCGATACCTACAGTGCGGAAGGAGTCACCACCCTCTACTGCACGTAACATTTTAAAGAGAGGGAAGATACACAATGAATTACCAGCACTTATACCTAGGACACATGAATTCACAGAGCAGTCCACTAAAATCATATGGAAGGGCAACAGCAACCACAAGCCATCCACAAATATGATAATCAAGTCACAATACAAAAGGTAAGCACCATTAATTTCTAAATATAACTAGAAGCAGCAGGGTAACCACAGGCCCTACTGGTAACCATCCTAATCAAAGCACGCTCGTTTGAAGGTGGCATCAAATACATAAGGGCTCTGGTAGATCACGATCAAGTTTAGTAACAGAAGGAGCAGCGAAATTATTAGATCTTCCAAAAAAAGACAAACGCAGAAGTGATAGAACTAGAAAGGAAAAGGCACGAACAGCATATATAAAGGCAAAAATCACATTAAAAGCAAGATTTTCGAACAATATTCAGAATAAAGGTCGAAGCACTCACGCTATCAACATTGAAACAAGCAAAGCCATCACACCAACAAACCATGAAAAGCAGTGGGAAGACATGATATTAGCAAATCCAAATTTCCATTTTACCCGGACCAATATGGATATAACATTACGAAAAAACTGTACAAGAAGAAGTCCAGAAGACAAAGAAAGTCCTGTTAGCACAATCATAAGAAATGGAATGACTGATATCAGCCACAACAATCCCAAAAGTAAAATTCAAGGTGGAAATAGTACGCACGCCAGGCATTAGTCTGGCATAAGTTCTAGAAAATTGAAGAAGTACCACAAGAAAAAGAAAACATCCACGAAGAAAAAAATCAGGAAATGACTACAGAAAGGAAAAAGCATTCGTAGTGAGGATACCATTCAAACAGGAATCAAAGTTAGGCGCATCACAATTGCGTGTCACAACAAGGTTACTGCAAATAGAAAAAAGATTCACAAAACATAAGAACTACAAGAAGCAACATAAGCAATTGATGGAAGACTGCGAAAAGCTAGGGCACATTGTAAAGGTACCAAAAGAGGAACAGCAAATGGGCTACATACCTCATCATGCAGTAGGTAAATAAACATATTCAGTACCAAATTCAAAGTAGTGTACGATGCATCATGCAAAAAAAAAATGGGAAAAGCCTAAGTGAAATACTGCACGGGCCAAGATTGCAAGAACTATTCGACATACTGATCTGTTGGAGAAAGTACAAAATAGTTTACAAGATGAACAGCGAGAAGATGTATTGACAAATTAAAATCAAAAAGGAAGATCAAAGAATACTGCGAACAAAAACCGACATCAAGCAAGCAATAGAATATCAGTTAATTACAGTCACTTACGGCACGATAGCGGCATCATTACTAGGAGTAAAAACTAGAAGCTGAAAACATAATAATAGAAGTTTTTTATGTAGACGAGTTATTATCGGGCACAAATTATGAAAAAGGGGCGCTCTAACTCCTAAAACAAGGCAAATTTACAATAAGAAAATGTGCAAGCAACAACAAAGTGGTGCTCGAAATCATCCATTAGCAACTATGAGAGCAAGTTGCAACGGAAATAAAGGAGTCCTAAGACGGTGTCAAGAAGACATTAGGAATATACTGGAATCCACAAACATATCAATTCAAATACAAAGTAGAACGGCCAAAGGAAGAAAAAATAACGAAACGTACAAGCCTGTCAACTATCGAAAAAATATTTGGCCCCCTAGAATAGCTAGTACCAACACTCATAGTAGTGAAACTGACAATACAGGAACTGCCTACCTACCAGAAAAGTTGAAATCCTAAATACACCAGATCTAGAAGAAGCGCTAGTCAGAATAACACAAAGACAGGAAAGAAACATACGTGCGAGCAGTAAGCTAAAGCATCTAAGTCCATTTCTGGACAACCACAAACACCTGAGCGTAAGTGGGAGAATAGAAAACTCCTTATCAGAGTTCAACGCAAAACATCCCATAATATTTCAATCCAACAGCCACATTACAAAATTAATTATACAAGAGGCACATAAAGTCACGCTGCATAGAGAAACAAAAATAATATTAGTATACACGTGACGGAAGTATTGGATAATCGGAATGGGAGGTGCTACCAAACAAATCATACATACATGCCTGAAGTTCACAGGATTTGCAGCGAAACAGCACCAGCAATTAATGGGACAGTTACCGAGGTTAAGAATAACCGCATCATTGCCATTCACACACACGGGCATGGACTACGCAGGACTAATCACATCAAAGGCGACGAAAGGAAGATTTAGAAAACCACATTGAGGCTACATAGCATTATTCATTTGTTTGGCGACCAATGCCATAAATTTAGAAATAGTCAACGATTTAACAACGAATTTATTCCTAGCAGAATACAAACGATTCATATTAAAACATGCCGGACTTGCAAACATATTCAGCGATAATGGAACAACATTTGTGGAGACAGACAGAAAATTTCAAATTGTTGTAAATATAGAAAAATCAAAAAGTTAAGAAGAAATGCCAACCGCAGGGACGCAATGGCATTTCATTCCATCAGCAGCGCTGGAAAGCAGGGGTAAAATCCAGCAAGGACGACCTAAAAGCAGTAGCAGGAAATGCGCTCTTGGCATATAAAAAATTAACGACATTTCCAATACAAATAGAGGAGTCCCTAATGAGTGTTATTTTCAGACCAGTTGTTATGATAGGGGGATTCGTCCATAGTGTTTTATTTGAAATTGCATTTTCACCTGCTGTCACAAGCCATGCAAGAAAACCAGGCATCCTACCGTAACCTCCTTGATATAGTCCTTCATGAAGATGAATTTTATAAGGGCGAAATTGGGCTGTTTTTAAAATTGCCTGAGTTGAAGCGCGAGATACATCTAGTTCTTCTTCGATTTGCCTTATGGATATATGTGGATTAATATTTACGCTTCTTGACACACCAATAGTATGCTTTTAATCAGTAGCGACTTTTCCTCTAAAAACAGCCTACCTTCCACTGAAAGATCCATTTTTAGCCAGATTTGGTGCTAAGCGAGCGAAATATATCTCACTTAACCGGCGTGCATCGGGATACCGTTCTATGAATACTGGTAAAGTATTTCGTCGGTTTTTTCGACACTATATTAGAATCATATCTATCCTTTCATGATTTGTAAATTGGTTATTATTCGTTATAATATCACTTAGTTTCAGCTCTATGAATAACTGATTAACTTTGAGAACTGCTAAAGTCACAAACAAATTAAGAAGGCTATTGTTTTACGCCGTACATAGTTATATTTAAACATCTTCAATATGCAGTTTTATTACTACTTTAGAAATGAAATTATAAGTGTGGTATATAGTTTGAATGGTAATTTTATGTAGACTTATAATTTAGAAAAAATATACAGGGTGCTATTAGAAATTCTAAACTTGCAGACACTTCCAGTTAAAGGGGAAGTACCATTTTAGTCAGATAGTGACTAGTTTAAAGACCTTTTGAAATATATGGTGCGACTCAATTTCCAAAATTTTATCTCTTAACGTCAATTAGATATGATATTGGAACAACACAACTGAGACACCCGGTATATGCACACTAGGTGTCAACGAGACCATGTACCGGTCGCCATATCTTCAACTAACTTATACCACATATTCCTTGGGTCAGTACAATAAAAAATGTTATATGACCTATAGCTTAATTCCTCTTTGTTTCGGAGATATCGAAGAAAAACAGTTAGCCTTATAAAAGAAAATTTATTGATCAATCGATAGCTAATTAACACAAAA
>JAHWXV010013351.1:0-15026 GCA_024586415.1 Phrixothrix hirtus | reverse complement strand
GAAAACCTCGAGGATTTCCGGCAGCCGAGTCAGTATTTTAGCCATACCTTCTCCAAAAGTTACGGCGTCTCTTGCGGCCTCCATAATAATTGCCGCCACTCTGATCAGTTTTGCTGGGTCCAGGTGAACTGCTGGTTCTGGTGCTGATGCCGCTGGTTGTTCTGGAACGCCAGGTGGCCCTTTGACTGCTGCTGCATACGAAAAACCTGCACTCGTTGATGCTGCAGGCTTTGTGATGGTGGTGGTGGTGGTTAATGACCTCGTCGTCGCCGTTGCCTTTTCCCTGGGGATTTTCGGGCACCCTCTAAAGTTTGCGGTATGGCTACCGCCGCAATTATAACAGGTTGCGGGTGTCTCGCGCACTTTTTGACAGTCCAAAGTGTGGTGGCCACTCGCGCACTTCACGCATTTTGGGTCAACCCTGCAGCACCTTTGAGAGTGCCCGAACTGCTGGCATCGATGGCATTGAATGATGCCTCTTCTCCCATTATGAGGTACCTCGATTTTCATTTTTAAGTGCAGGAGTTCCCGCAGATCAAAGACTTCTTTGCCTGCAGGTGTTTTTTCCAATTCCACAAAATTTAGTGGAATTGGGAGGCGGATTCGTCTACTGCGCATCCTTTTGACACTTTTCGCCGGTAAACCTTTTCGTTTGAGCTCCTCCAGGATGAGTTCATCTGGAATAGCTTCTGGCAGTCCCCTGAACACTACCCTTAGTGGTTTTTCCTCGGGTAGTAGGTAACTATGATAGGGCAGCTACCTATCGTCGAAAATGGTACGAATTTTTCTGAAGTCATTGACCGTGTCGGGCTGAATTCTTATTCCTAGAGCAGTGTTAATTGCTCCCCTAGGTTTGATATCTTGCTCGTGGAAGATGCTGATGATGACCGGCCATTGATTCTTGTCCCTGAGAACTATGGGAGGTACTCTTTCTACCTTCCTCACAGTGCTCACAGTGCTCTCTTGTTGTGTCGTTTTTTGTTCCTCCTCAGCTTCCGGCTCGCTGTCGGAGAGGGCTTCGTATTTATTTGATGTCTTGATTTTTTGTGCCGGACCTTCTGTGTTTGAGGCTGTGGGTTGCCTTGGCTTCCTTTTTTTGCCCTTCTGCATGACAAAATCACTAGTGACCCTTGAAGACGGTGATGCGTCGGTGGAATATTCCATTTCGTCGTCTAATAACTGAATGGCCGCCCTTGCCGCCGCGCTTGTTTTTGCATATTCTTGCAGCATTCTCTCTGCTTCATTGCCTGCTAACTCAGGGTAATTTTCTGAGAGTCTAATTACCTGGTCTGGTAGGTGTCTTAAAACCTCGCTGGAAGGTTTCGCTGGATTTTTAGGGTTGAGGTCGTCAAGCCATTCTAAGTAGCCGACGAGGGCGTTGCGCGTGGTGTTGTCTAATGCACTAGACATCTTGAATTAATTTTCACTTGTCACTTGTATTTTACGTCACTTGTATTTTACGAGGAACTTGCTTGATACTGCACCCGACCCACCGTAGCAAGCGGAAGGGGCCTAAGTTACAGTATCACTTGTGAAAATTTAAAGAGCTTACAACAGGCACGTACGTACTTGTTGCAAGCTCAGCGCGCACTGTCTTCTCTCATCAATCGGTAACTATCACTCCGCCCGGGTGTTGAGGTAATTTTCTTGCACGTACCGCGTACAGAATAGCCTCATTTCTGATTTGTGTAGAAAATAGCCAATAGGCGTGGCAAGACTGCGGTGATCTTGGCCACGCCCTCTTTGAAGTCTAAGGCATCCTGCACTGCTTCGAGGATAATGGTAGCTGCATGAAGCAGCTTTTCGGCGTCCCAGTTTGTAGGGGCGGCGGCGGTGGCGGCGACTGGTTCACTTACTTCAGCCGGTGTTGTAGGTGGCCTCAGTGCTTTATGGCCTCCGGCGGCTTCCGCGTAACTAGAAATATTCCGAGTAGGCTCGGAGATCTTTCTAGTTACGGGTGTACTCTGCGGCTTAGGGAAATACGGGCACCCTCTGTAGTTTGCGGTGTGGGTTCCTTCACAATTCGCACACCTTGCTGGCGTGGTTTTTCGCACTGTGCGGTGTGGTGTTGGTTGCCGCACTTCACGCACATCGGTTCTGCTCTACAACGTGATTGGGAGTGCCCGTACTTCTGGCATGGGCGGCATTGGACTATGCCACGTTTGCCATTTCTCGGGTTTTCAACTCGAAGTTGCAGGGACATTACCGCCCAGAGGTTGTATATCTCCCTGCTTTTCGGAATCTTCGCCAGTTCGACGAAGTGTAGCGGCATGGGTGTACGTTCTCTGCCGCTAAGCATTCTTCGCACCGAGACGACCGAAAATCCCTCGGCCGACAGCTCGTTTTTCACCTGGGAGTCCTCTTATCACAACCCTAAGAGGTTTTTCATCAGGTAGCTTGAAGGTATGGTATGGTACCTTCTTGTCGTCTAGGTACCTGGTAATACCTCGGTAGTCATCTATGGTGCTGGGCTGCACCTTGATGCCCAGCGTCACGTTCTTTGCTGTTCTGAACTCCAGCTTTTCCTCCCTCAGGTACTTGAGGATCGTGGCCCACTCAGCTTTCTCCCTGACGATGATCGGCGGGATCTTCGGGTGTTTCACAGCACCTGCTGCTGCTCTCGGCGGATTACTTCCTGCGGAGCTCGATGCTGACGCCTCTTCCTCCACGTCGGAAAGTGGGTCAAATTTATTAGATACTTTGACCTTGGATGTGCTTGGTTCGTCATTTCTTACTGGTTTCCTTTTCCGAGTTTTCTGCACTTGGAATTCCGTAAGTGCAGTGTCTTCTTCCGAGGAACAGTCCATTTCTCCTTTCAGGAGCTCCATCATCTCCCTAGCGGCCTTATTCTCCAGGGCGTAGGCCCGCAACATCTTCTCCGCCATGTCTGCTGCAGCGTTCCGGTCATTGATCCGTAGAATGATCTCCGGCAGGTTTTTCAAAATCAAATCTGAAGGCCTTTTTGGCTTTCCTGGATTGGTGTCATCCACCCACTCCAGGAAGCCGACCAACGCGTCACGGGTTTCGTTGCTCAGGTTCGCACTCATATTCGCACTTGAGGCACTGGATAGTTTACTCGCAGGATGTGTATTACACCCGACCTAAGAGCAAGGGGTCTAAGGTGCAATGCACTTGACTTTGGATATTATTAACAGACACAGAACACGTCTGTACCCTGTGACTGCTAATGCCGAACTCCCTCTATTCTTTACCTCATTTGCATTTAGGATTTAAATGATGTACGAGAATTCTATTTAGCTCCGCCTCCTCGGATTTCCTGTGTGTATTAGGAGGCGACTTTGTTTCGCGATTTTTAATCCGAAAACACTTTTAGGATGCTCCAGAGCATACGTTCTATTGCAGCGATCCCTTCCGCGAAGGTTGGTGCCCAGCACGTCGTCGCGACGATGGTGCTTACTGCCGCGATCACTTTCTCGCTGCCAAATGCAGAGGCAGCATGGCCAGACACTAGATTTACACTTGTTGGTGCTTCTGCGTCTTAATTTTTGTGGTGTTGGCAGGCCCCGGGTCTTAGCACTTCCGTGTATGACGCACTATTGATTACCGGCGCACTCACGCGTCTCGTTAGTTTTGGGAATCGCGGTTATCTCTTGCAATTGGCGTTATGGTCACTTTGGCAGTTCGCACAAGTTGCAGGCGTATTTCTGTTTTTCTCGCACATCGATGAGATGTGCCCATCACCGCACTTGACTCAACAAGCTTCTGCTCTGCAGCAGCACTGGTTGTGGCCAAAGCTGGTACCTGTGGCATAGATGGTGCCGTGCTTTTTCATCGATACCTCCACGAAGATGGCAAGGTGTAGGACGTCTCTGATGCTGTAGATTTTCTTGCCCCGGTCGTTTTTCTCTAGTTCTATGTAACAGAGCGGCATCGGCATGCGCTCCCTTCCTCTCCGCATCCTTCTTATCGAGATGACTGGAAGCCCTTGCCTTTGAAGATCTTCTTTAATTTTCTCATCTGAGATTGTTGCAGGTAGTCCTCGCAGGACTACTCTGAGCGTCTTCTCACTAGCAAGCTGGAATGTGTGATACGGAATATTATATTCCGCTAAGTACTTAGTGATGCCTCGATATTCGGCATCATTCGCAGGCTGTACCGTTATCCCCTACGCAACGTTCTTCGCCGTGGGGATTTGGATACCCAGTTCTTCTAGGTCGCTCACCATTTTTGGCCAATTTTCCTTTTTCCTTAGGCACCTTTCCGCGTAGCTTCTTGGAAGCTGTGACGTTGTTGGCCGCCGTCTTCTTTGTCTTGCCTGCATCTTGTTGCTCAGCCTCCAGGTCGCTGAGCGAGTCGTATCTATTTTTCGTCTCTACCTTTGGCATCGGACCGCTTTTATCAGTCTTCGATTCTTTGGACTTGCGCTTGCGTCGCTTAACTTCGGTGAAGTTGCCGGGACCTGGGCCGCTAGCTTCGTCGTTGGCTTCCTCGTCGGACGAAGTAGTCCATTGACGCAACTATGTCGCGTGCGTCTCTGGCTGCAGGCACGGAAGCGGATTGTGCCTCGAGTTTCTTGCGCAGCTCACAGTTGAGCTGCTCGAGCTCTTTAATTCTTTTGAGTATTTCAAATAAGTGTGCAGTGTAGTTGGTTTTGTGCATTCGCGCACTGTACTCGGCGTTTCTGGCATTGTGGTGCGTTTCGGAATCGCGTCGGTGGAAGCGGGAATTTGAGGGGTTGGCACGCTGGGGTAGCGTAGCGTACGCCGCTCTATCTCCTCTGGACAATACCAGGATGTCATCACGTACACACTCTTATAACACGAAGAATAGCGCACTTACTTAAATGGTTGTTTATACTCCACCCGACCTATCGCTACAAGTAGAGGGGGCCTAAGGTACAGCACAAAAGAGCTCAGGTAACACGTCTGCCAAAGAACACGTCTGCACTATATGACTGTCCCAATGGAACTCTCTAACTGACTAATGCCTAATCTAATATTTAATTCGTGTTCACCAAGACCAAAAGTAGGTTACTTTGCGTGCAGTGTATTTATAAAACCCTTTTATATAATATCGTTCGTAAATAATGACAATACACTTATAATTTCTTTATAATCCGAGGCATGTTTGTTTTTAGTAAATACAATTTTGTTACTAAAATGTACAAATAATATTTGTTTAAACAATTTCCTTTTTACATGGAAGGAAGCCAATACCTTACATTATTGTTCCACATAATTCCCACCTATATGAAGGTATTGTTAGGTCTGCATTCCGTTTTCGTAAAAATCATCGGAGGGCTGACCAGCAAGGTGCTACTTTAAATGCAAGAACAATTAGCAATTACTGAGCGCAATGTCTGGTCTATTTGGGGGGTAATCCAATTGTTAAATGACATGACGAGATTGGGCAATGTGTAGCTGGCCACTGTTACGATGCAGTACGATTACTCTACTCAGTATACTATGTCTTTTGTTTTTGTTTACGTAACGCAGCTTATTCGATGCCTCGGCATTTATCGTTTCATCCTGAGGCACAAAAAAATCAACAAATCCCCTGCCTATCTCAAAACACAGTGCACAATTGTTCGGCTTGTAATTGTTTGCTTGAACTTCATCTTCTTGGGAGATGTTGCGTAGCTCTACTCCATTGATTGCTGTTTCGATTCCGATGTAATATGAGACATCCATGTATCGTCTCCACTTAAAAACCAATTACCTCACCTCTATCACTGTACCTCGTAAGAATAGTCAAAGCGTTTTAATTTGTGTAATTTAGTAAGCATTTTTTGGACCCAGCATGAATATAACTTTCGATAGTTTAAAGGGTCTGTCACACCGCTTCTAGAAACTTGAGGAAATTCATTAGACAACATCGAACTGTAAACTGACTATTCTCACAAACTCTCTGGATGAGGTCATCATGCACGAGACGGTCGCTCACTCCGTGATTCATCATGCACGTTTATACGACCTTCACTAAATGCATATTTGCTCACCATACCATCACTTATCTGTCTGTGTACACGCGTCACTAATCTGTCGATGAGTTTCGGCTGCTTTCGCGTCTCTTGCATTTAAAAAACGAATTACCCTCAATTTTTCACAATCCGCTGAACTTTCAATGGCTTTAGACGGAATATAAACAAAGAATATTGTTCACGTAATGGCGTCTATAACAAACCAATAGATACTGCCACTCAGTGCTCGAGCGTGACATGGTAACCACTCCGCTATAGTGGCCATATATCGAAACAGTACTTAATTAAAAAACACGCCTTGTATTTAACAAATGTATAGTATTATTAATACTGTTTACGATATAGGGTATCTCAAAAATAAACGGCATCACGATAATGTCGATACTATGTGACCTGCAGAGCAAAATTTTCTTAGTGTTTTTTTAAAAACACATAGTTTTCTAAATATTAACAATTATAGTATGAAGTTCAACCCTGACCTATTTTAGAACAGTGTTTCTCAACCTCCTGTACTCGAATCTAATAGGTAAGCGAAATATTTAAAAATAATTTTTGCAAAGCAAAATAAATAAACAAACAATGTATTTTCCAGTTGTTCTTTTCTTGACATTAGTAATTTTTAGGAAATAATATTGTTATTGGTTCGCGTACAAATAATTGGAAATTTTGTTTTAGAATATCTCCGTTGAACACGGTCCAAATTTTAAAAGAAAATGAATTATATTAATTTCATGTCTGACATTTAAAATAAAATGGTTTAGAATCTTGTGTCTTTAACAAATAATTTTGCTAGTAAGCAAGGAAACCGTTAATAAGTTTAAGAATTAAATGTTAGAGTGTAATGGCCTATTAAAATTGTTTTATTATTTCAAGACCAAAAAACTTATGTAGATAAAATTACTACAAGCACGTTCTAAAGAAATATTAGTTTTATTCTAAGTAGTATTAAATTACAGCAGTACACTCTTACTATTAATATTCAATTCATAATTTCTTTTATTTAGTAGACGACGGTATTGCATTTATGGCAAATTTACACTTTCAAAATTTTGAAAAAAATGTATAAGAAAATACTGCTCTACAAGTTATAAAGTATCCACAGTTTCCATGATGTCGGTTATTTTTGGGACACTCTATATAAGTACCCAAGTGCAAGATAACACATCTTTTATCACAGAGAAATAATTTTACATAGCATTAATATATTCATTATTTGTTTCAGATCAAATTGGTGAGTAGAATTCTCAATACATAGCATCAGCTTTCGTTAACGGTGAGTTTGTAATTTTAAATTCAAAAGAGTAGTTAAATATTATCGGTATTTTAATATATAAATAATATCCGGCATAATTAAATATTAAAGGAAAAATTATTAGAATTATTTGAATTAGAATTATAATTAGAATTCGCAAAATACTTTTTTGTTCTGCGTTTTAATGTTTTATTTTTAAACTGAATTAATTTATAAACATCGGAAGAACATACACTCATCAAGGATCGAACCTGAGCTTTTTAGCATGTCGGGCCAATGTGTTACCATCTACCCAAACAGCTGTACCTGTAATTTTCTGTTGGCTGGGCAAGGTAAAAGTTATGACACGTTTTTCTGATGCTTTTAAGTTGAAAAATTTAAAAGCAATACAAAGTTCCAAATTACCCGTATAAAAATAATTAAACTTATACTTTAAAATTGATAACATCTAATGTCTGACAAGAAATTGTCAACATTAATATGTAATATTAACATATGCTAGTTAATTAAGTGCTTGATGGAAAAGTGGTGATTAGGCCTGTTAATTTAAGACGATGTAGTCAGTGACTTTAAAGGAAAAAATTAGACAGTTTAACAAAATGTTTTCAGTCAGCCTTGCAGTTTCAAAAATGGTCAAAGTGGCCACTGAATGATGAAACTTAAATCATACGTATTGTTGTATTTTACAATGTGAGTAGTTTCAATATTTTAATATGGCTTCCACAACTTACGGAGATCACTGGACACTCCCTAAGATTGCAACGGTAATAGAAAAATTTTATTAAACCTGAGTGCTTAATTCTTTAGTAGTTTGATTTAATATCAATGACCATGTTCGTTTAGATCCAAAAAACCTAGCCCCCATTGTCCCATCATTTTTCCTTTTCACAAGAGTATATTACAATTTTTTTTGTTAAAGCTGTAACATTTGTCTAGTAAACGATTCTTTTAATCTAAATTAACTAAAATTTATAATAATAAAAATTCAGTTGTAAGTATACGTCGTTACAGATCGTAAAACCGAAAAGTAGTTAAGCAACATCCTGTGCATAGACTATATTTCAATTATAATTGGTAATAATTAAATGAAATATTTTGTTTAAGAAAATTACAGTAAATAGAAAACAAGGTAGCAATTAGTTAAATATAGTATAACAATTTGCTGAAAGACTAACTTGAAGGAAGTTTGTAATATTTAACCAAGAATAATATCCGCGCTAATACGAATAAAGATCAAAACTGGCGACACCATAAGTTTTAGGAACTGGAATTTGAAGATCGTGACGTAGGAGCACTAGATTAAATTGACAGATATAAACACGCCGAATTTTTAAAGAAATGATCATTTGGTTTCCACGAATGAAACTATTTCAACTTACTTCGATTTAGATAACCTTTGTCGTGAAACAAACCACAGTCTGTTCCTATTTCTTGTCAATGGACTAGGCAATAATTAATCATACATCAAAAATCTGATTATTTAAAATGAATTAATTTTGTAACTATCTAAATTGTCATATATGTTAATCCAATATTGCACCTAAAAATTAAAATTACAAAACAGTTGTAAAGAAACGGGCAGCGCCTTTGGGTTCTTTAAAGTACCATATTTAAGAAATGGTGCGTGATATACATAAAGCTAGGAAATGCTAATTTTTAGTAATGCACTGTCTACACCGTTATAAATTTAAATCCTAAATATACTTACGCTAAAGTAGGAAGAAAAATTAAACTAATCATGTGAACTATAGTTGACAGCCAAATAATTGAAATTCTATGGTTAGTGAAACTTGTAATAAAAATCCAAACATTTCCGATATGAGATCGAATCTCATAAAATTTTGAGGGCGAGATCCAACAGATTGAAATTAATAATCAAACGTTAACAGGTACGAGTATAATTAATGTGTTGTGCCACAAGAAATCAAAATTTATTCCAGAAAATCTTTATCAAAGAATAGGAATAACCTGAATTCCAATTATTAAAGGCCAGTTTATTAATATACATATGTATATTATTATATATGAAAAGATATAAATTAGATAAACATTTAACGCGTACAAATAGTTTAAGTTAATTACTATTAAGACAAAGATAAGTACTGTATGTTTTCTTTGTCAAAACTGTAAATTACTTGGAGGTAGTACAGTGTGATCATCATTGCATGTCCATACGGAATATTTTTCAATTTATATGACAAAGCTTTAATTCAACTTCGTGATGTATGGCAAATAACATTTAAAATGTCTTAAATATTTCGGAATCCTATTTTCGAATACAGCATAATTTAAACATGTGCACGTTTTATAAAATATTGCCCGGAAAAATTTAAATTTAATTTAAATAAAGTTGCTTAAAGTGAATGGATTTAAATTTTTATATCACCAGCAGCGGAAGAAAAGTTTTTCTGAGCACGCAGTAATGATATCATTGTATTTACGGATACTTTTACTGTTATAATCCTTAAGATACCTACTATTTCATTTAACTCTTAATTTTAATTTTTTTAGAAGGTAACAGCGTCTTGCGTAAATACAGGGTGATTTGTGGGAAACGGATGTATTTGGAACAGCTGGTACATTGTTGTTGTATGTGGTGGAAGGTTCCGGTTAGGTCATTGACTTGAGTGTGGCCTACCATTTTTAATCGCCATGGAGCAGTGGACGGATAAGGCATCGTGCTTTTGCATGCAACACGTTTATTAAAAATAATGAATGTTATCACAACACAGCGGATCTTTCGTCGGCACTTTAATATTGATCGTAATGGAACAGTTCCAAACCGAAACACGTTGCTAAGGTGGGTTGAGGCGTTCAGAACAACAGGAAAAATAACTAAAACGAAGCCACGAGGATCTGCAAGAACTGTCAGGACGCCTGAAAACATCGCTTGAGTGAGAGCGGCATTAATCAGGAGTCCGGGTCGATCGGCGCGTAGACACGCACTAGGGCTGAACATGAGCCGTGATTCTGTGAGGAAGATTTTACGACTAGATCTAAAGTTTCATCCTTATAAAATGCAGGTGTTTCAGCAACTTAAAGTGACTCTTGGAGATTTTCCTTTGCGGTATTTACGTTTCATGGCAACTGCAAATATATCCATTATGACACACACACCATATTACTAAAGGCTATCGCCTACATCATTTTTCATTTCTGTATAACGCACACCCCTTATTTAGTTTACCACTGCTTTTATCAAAAACATGTGATACTGTCAGATTTGTTCCTTTTCTTCTTTTCGCTGGATACATAACAAGGCCTTGACATTTATATTATATCAATTATTCCAGATTAATTGAAATTTATTTTTTTCCTTATTCGGAAGA
This sequence comes from Phrixothrix hirtus, assembly GCA_024586415.1. Taxonomy (NCBI): domain Eukaryota; kingdom Metazoa; phylum Arthropoda; class Insecta; order Coleoptera; family Phengodidae; genus Phrixothrix; species Phrixothrix hirtus. Next base: position 4,504 of record JAHWXV010013351.1, on the reverse strand, counting down.
AAGTCTTTGTTTGATATGGTTTTTATTGATATTTTTTTTTGGCGTCCTACAACACGATTAAAATTGAATCAAATTGGATTGTTTTAATAAATGAAGTGAATTAGAAATGTAACGGATTTAAACGCGTTAGAAATGTTAACTTAAAACTATTCATTGGCAACCACAAACGACAGTTTTAGGACTGCGTAATCTTCTCACTCTATAGTTTAGTACTCCGCCGCGTGTGTAATTCATTGGCATCTCCAGAGTGGTTCCGAAAGTAGTAGCAAATTTACGTTTAGGGATTAGTATCCGCGGCCGAGGAGTGTGTGTGAGTATGAGGGAGTACTTCCATGTACTGCTTGAAGAGGTATTAAGCTAGCAACCGTACCCTATTTTTCTAATATTTAACTTCATGTGTCCTGTTTTCCCAATTCTAATTAATAACTAGATCGAGTTTCCTATGTTTGTATTAAAATATATCAGTACATATAATTAATACTACCACAAAAATTAAGAAACGTACATTAAAATGACATTTAAATAGTGAAAAATACATTATAAAATATTATATTTAAATTAATAATGTAATTAAAAGTATTAATTAATAACATCCCATAAAGTAAAAGAATCCCTTAAAATCAAATGCAAAATATTTAACTAGTAATTGAAAATAGGTGCAGGCATCTAGTGAGAAAAATACATTGCTATATTTAAGATGGCATAAGGCTACAGAAATCTGTAAAATATTTAGTTAATTGAAAAATATTTACATAGAGATGACAACACATAATACAAAATACTTTAAACAAATTCGGATAACACACCATCTAATCAACAACTGATATAAACCACTATAAAAGGCAAGAACAAAGCAAAACAGAGTTTTGTCGACTCTTGTTCTTACCTGAAGATATAACCTTCCGATTATATTATCTTTTAAACCATTCCCCCGTCAATTGTTTTAGACACGTACGAACATCGTGCATAATGCATAATGCATAATTGTAGAAGCCCTAGATCTCTGTTAATATCTTAAAGGCAACCTAAAAATACCAAAGATTCCGTGCCTTCAGAACTACTCCGTTTATACAGGTTATACTCTGTGATTGTAAGGATGACAAAAGGACGTCTTCGTTGTTAAGCAAATAGTCGTCAAATGCAACGGGATACAAAGACATTTAGGACAATTTTCATTTGACCTTTCTATGCCATATACGAAAAGGTAAAATAACTAGAATAATCCCTGCCAACCATTCCTTTACCTGCAAATCATCTTGGGCACACCAATACATCGATATTAAGAATTGCATGTGTAATACAAACATAACCCACACATAATACCGTTTCGTAGAATAAATAGAATACAACACATGAAAATGCATGTCAAATCATTAATTTAAGAATCAGAAAGTTGTATATACATAGAATTAAGATCGAATCTCAAAATACATGTATAAAAATAAATATACTTTTATTGAAGATGTGATACAACCTCGTATCCTTGTATCAAACTTAAAATATACAGATCGAATCAGAAATTATATCAAATAAATGAAATAAAATACAAGCACGGTCAAAGTAATAGTGGAAAGCCAAATAACGTTGCATTTATAACTTAGGGCAATATTAGAACTCACGAGACATACCACACCTTCTGAGCTAAAGCTGCATGGCCGGTCAATTTAGCTAAATCAACTTGACACCAAATATTTTATGTCAAGATCTCAAAACGATAAAAAGCGCCAGAGAGTCGTGACACGTGGTGTCAGCACTGTCAGAAACAATATCGATAACTTTTTTTTCTTAATATACTTAATTAATTGTTGCCTGAAGACCATTAACTTGCAATCATGAAGACAAATTACAACTTGAATTACGTTTTTATTTATTTTGCGATGTTTCATTAAACACCTGTTTGTAAATGTTAGTGAGCTGCTATTGCATCTTATCCGTATATGAACGAACTTGTTATAATCAATATGGGGAGGGTCTGTTGGCCGGCTAGATACCACCTTCCTCCTTGTAATTTATTTTATTAATATAAGTAACATTCTATCCCCAAGATTTATTTGTATGCGTATCCTGAATTAATTCAATATATGACGTTAACTTTGTTAATGTCCATTAGTTTCTTTTACTGCCTGTCATAATGAACCATTAACTCCTGTTTAAGTAACCAAATCACTTTTTTAAAGGCGTTGCAATCTTAATTTATACTGCACTCTTGCAATCTCTAGATAGACAAGGTAAGTATTTGTGAGGCTGCCTTGGGCATTGCCCCTGTTTTGTTTCGATTTCCAGAAATCGTCATCACTTTTTTCTTTCTTCTTAAGTATCCTGTGTATGTTTGGGTTAGTGGCTCTTCCCAAGATTGAAATCGTTTTCTGTTATCCCATTCTCTGCAATTTTTAGACACCGAACTTTTAAGTAGTTTCATTCCGTTCCACTACATTGAGTTTGGCGACTTTTTCTGGCAGTATTTTGGACCGTGGCATTACAAGAGACAATACCGACTGTTTTGGTACACTGAGTTTTCGAGACAACAAACCGTATTTCTATGTTTGCATCGCATATAATTCGAAAGAAACAATGTCTTTTAAACTCGATAAGCTTTTTGACACCAGTTGATCTAGTTCAATTTTGAATTATTTACGAAATATTGGAATATTTTTGAAATGCGTATTGATTTATCGCGCGATTCTTTTCTTCCGGTTCTCGTTTTTGAATCATCAAATTTGATTGCAGAATGGAAGAATAGTAATTGTTATCTTGCTGTAAACATCCGTGTTTGTATCCCATCAGCGATCAAAAGCGGATCAGCGTTTTCATGATTTGTGTTAAAGGTAACCAAGAAACGCGTTCAGTTCTGAATTGATACATGATTCACGTATTGGTCTGATTACTATTTTTTCAACATCTCTTCAATTATCAAAAAAGGAGTAGCAGCGAAGATGTATCGCAAAATTTTGTTTTCTGGTTCTGAACTGGAAGGTGGAGCTTGGATCACTTAAATCGTAAAAATAATTACTAGAATTATCTAATCTCAGAAACTCAAATTCTTGATTGAATTTCAGTATTTAACTCGATTCCAACGACACTCAAGTAATCCACCACTTAAACTGCAGTTAGCCCAGCGATGGTGATGGTCTCAATTGCCAATTTCGGTTTTCCGAAATTAAATTAAAAATTAACTTAACCGTCATTGTGAGTTCAATTATGACCCTAGTGATCACTTGTCCCACAAATAATTAAATACACCAAGACGATACCCACACAATACTAACTTTGAAAATAGCCGAAGCCGTATGAGTGACATCAGCGCCACTGAGGAATTTTAGAGACATGTCTGCTGGTGAAATAATAATACCGAACTAATTAAATTGCTGGATTATAGCAGAAATGTTAATGAAAGAGTAGATGCTGTCTTTTTTAAATTATTTCTTCTTTCATCCTTACCTTTAAGGCAAAATTTCTTTGATATGTTTATAAGTATGTAGCCCGAATTTTTACAAATACAATAAATAACATTTCATTAATAATCCACGTGTTACTTTTGTGAAAACTCCTCATAATGATTTTTAATCAATCATGAGAAATTTCACATAGGTTTCATAAAAATAAGTTTCTAAACGGAAATTTTTATGATTCTTAAATAATTTAGTTCGTAGAAAATAAGTTCCTAGCTAATATATAAGTAAGTCCAATATATTCATAGTCACGAAAATTCAATTACCTGAAAAGAAATGAGTGAATGATAACCATCAGCTTCGGCATTGTAAGGTATTTCAAGTGAAGTGAGATGCAGAATAGTTTTAAATTAGTCAATTTCAGTAAAATTATAATTTAATTGCCATGGATACAACTAAAACCTATACAAGCAACGCAATAAAAGAAAACGTTTTTTTGCAACCAGCTTACAGTACTTCGCCTTATCAAAAATTCATCAAGGTTCACGAGTTGACAGAATAGTATGATGATTTCACGAACCCCCACAAAGATGTAATTGGCCACAAGAAGAGAAATTAATACCATGTCAGATTTCGTTAGCGTTCCATGTCTAATAAACTAAATTTTCCGCCGTGTTCTCCAGTAACGGTTTGGTTGGTCGGACGACGGGAAGAAAGTAAATAAATAAATAAGCAGAGAGAGTTTTTTTTTGGTGTTCTGTCGGATAAAACGCGAGAGACGAGTTTTCTTATACGCTCTATGACGATTGAAAAACAAGTAGAGTTTCTCGGTTGGATAAAGCACGAGACGAGCTTTTCTACTCTTCGTGGCGTTTGGAAAATTTATGTACTAAATATTATATTGACAGTTCTAGATGATTTCGACTCTGATGGATTTCTACAGGAATAATTGGTGCTAATGTATCATGAGACCACCCCCCGCGTTTTGGCAGTTAAAAACACGCATAGATCGTACATGAAAGAACCGGTCGTGTGAGTGATTTCTTTTTTACTTTCTCTTACCTATATGAAATATAGTATAGAAGTATTGTTTTCGTCCAAAATTTTCGATGTCG
>JAHWXV010013349.1:0-13153 GCA_024586415.1 Phrixothrix hirtus | reverse complement strand
CGTTTTAACGTGCAGCTTAAATTATACTGTACCAAAATCACCTTTTATATGAAAAAGAATTAATTAGGGAAAACAGAAAGGAGGTTTTGGCCTTAATTTCGGGTACACGTTACAAACTCATTTGATAATTGCTTAATGGCGCAAACATTGGTTGTATATAAAATTTAGCGTAACCCAAAAAATTTAAAATAAATAGTATGAAAGTATGGAATAAAAATTTACCTACAGGCAAAGGGAGTCGGGACAGTAAATATATTGTGTCCAGAGATAGAGTATCGCCCTCAAGCTTATTTAAATAACAACGTCTGGGAATAGCTTGGTTACCTTTACTAAAATCTAAAAGTTACGTAAAAGCAAGTACGTAATAAAATAATTTTAGTAAATTACTCAATACTAACAAATAGGTAGCCGGCATCTATTTTGGTTAGGGATAGAATATGTAAAGCGTAATTTATTGAATCGTCATTGTTGAAACAATATTGCAATTTGCATTGATATTGTAATATGGGAGAATATCGTAGGCACAAAGACAGAAAACGAAATAAAAAATTTTAAGTAAAAGTAGATTGTTTAAATAAACAGTATGTTAAAATTTTTTGTTTTTTTTAGAAATTATGTTCAACATGTCACAATTTCTGCAGTTCTAATGATGTTTAAAAGTCAATGAACGTAACAAAAGGTTCTAATAATAAATATATTATAAATGCGAGGCAGGAAAGTATACAAACTGAAAATAGAGTTAATAAATTTCCAATACCACAAACAGTTCATGAATACTCATCCATAAACAGAAGACGAATGTGACAGGCAATGTTATAACTATATCTAAAGAAATTAAAGCATCCAACTTCTTGGATTTTCGTAGAATTATGTAACATACTATTGAAATAGGAGTACAATCTTCCGAATGGGGTACAGGATACAGAATTGTCGATTTTCAATATATTTTAGACATGCAGGTACAAGTTGAACAGACTAAGAATTGTATTGTTGATATATTGGATCCAAGACAAAAAGTGAGACATATTTTTGTTATTGATATTACATTCAAATGTAATTTTTGTGGGTTTCGGTACAAACAGCGAAAGTTAATGTTGCAGATACGAGGCTCATCCAGAAAGTAAAGAACATTATGCCTTAACATCACAAAACTTTATTTATAATATCACAGCACCTTAATCTATTTTTCAATGTTGTATCGTGTAACCAGATTTTCGATACCAATGTCGTATTGTTCAGACGCAAAAGATCGGAGTCATGATATTACCTGCTTCTTTGAGGTCTTCGTCGTTGTCAAACTGTTTTCCACCTAACAACTCCTTCAATTTCGGAAACAAATAGAAATCACTTAGTTCCAGGTCAGGGTTATAAGGAGGATGCCTGAAAATTTCCCACCTAAGTCTTTGAAGTTCTTCCTGTGTTTGTGCACTGATATGAGGTGGAGAATTGCCGTGGATCAAAACCACCGTTGACCACAACATTCCTTGCCCTTTTGTTTTGAATTGCGCGCCGAAGGCGTTTCAGAATTTCAATGCAGACCGTTGAGTTTATTATTTCACTTCACATTTGGCGGGATTTTCTATTGACACTGCCATTTTGAATGATCATTAGGAAGCGTTACCTCACCGTAACGAAACTCGGTTCACACTGGGTCGGTGACTCGAGCTGCCCAGCGCACATTTAACCGAGATGATAGGGGATCGCGCCGCGTGTGATGCACAAACTTTCTTTACATTCTGAACTATCCTCGTATATGAAGCTCAATTTCAACAGGAAATAGTTATAACAATTTGAAAGAACGTTTAGCTCATGGACATCCATATACTGTACATAATTTCATTTTAAGATAGTTTATAGAGAGCTATCGTAGAAGTAAAATGTTTATTTAAAGTACACCAAGATAAATAAATTTTAGTATAGCAGCACCAAGCTTTAAAAATAATTTAATACCTGCTTGTACCTGCAATGAAGCAGGTGAATTAATATTGAAACGTAACCACAATTATCATTACCAGGTTGTTTTTGACTTGTGCTGGTTATTAATAATCTGCTTTATTAAATTGTATTTGAAGATTCAAGGCCCGTTAAACATATGCCAGAAAAATAAACGATTCTTTATTAAGTATGTTAACGATGAACACCCTCTTTATATTCAAGTAATAAAAAGAGACGCAGAATTCTGGAAGTACACGATAGTTTCAAAGGTACAATTATTTATCTCGATTGGATTCTACCAGAAATAATATCGCGATAACAATTGAAACCTGGATAAGGCATAGACAGACTGGATGAGTATTCAATCACGGCGAGCAAAGCTACAATGTAGCGAAGCATGGCTCATCGATATCTTCCGTAGTTGAACACTGTTAGGAAGTATACACAAAATCGGGGTTGTGGGTTCCACTTGCTCTAGTGTTTTCTGCAGGACAGAGTTAGCTTACGGAAAATACCCTATATATGTTCAAAACCCGCCTTCAAAGCGGAGACAGACACTCCAACGGTAATAGAGGTTCGGAAAATGGGCTCAGATGAACGAAAAGACACAGAACGTCGAATGGTAATTATTCTGACTTCTACTGTTTACGAGGAAGCAGTAAATAGATGCACTAATATAAACAGTCCACCTTGTATGTAATAACCTATTTGATATCGGCGAAATGATTGATTACATTGCCGGAATGTTAAGATCGTTAAACGAGTGCTTTGACGGAGAGCTCTGTTCAAAGTTAAGGATAACAAGCTATTATGCAAGTGAGCTACTCTGTATAAAAATATGCTTAGCTGAATTGAATATAATATTGAGTAGTTTAATTTTGATAAGGCAGAAATAGCTATAATTACTTTTATTAAAGCTATTACTACAAGTACTGTTATTTTTGGCATATACATTATTATCGGTAATTTTTAGAACTTGACACATTTAATTGAAATAAAACAAAAAATGCATTGAACACATTTATAAAATGAAATATGGGCCAACAGATTACATGGGTGTAGGCATATCAATTTAACAATTAAACCAATGTTAAGATAACATAATATCAATTGGTTTATGAAGGAGTTCCTTCAATTAATGAACAAGATTAGTCAAAGGGAAACTAGGTTTGCTAACAGGTTTTACGTTATTTAATTAAAGGGTCTTGGTCGTAAACAACAGTGCAGGTGTAACATTAATTTGGGTTCGCTAGCGCTTCAAACGAGGCAATGTGACAAACATTGGTATAATAACATAAATACAATTAACAATTGAAACAAATACAAAGAAAGAAGCGGTCGTATTTTTTATTACATAAAAATTCAAAATTGCGTTAACAGCCTTTTAAATAAATACTGGTAAATTCTATTTTGTATTTAAATAGCGATAAATCCATCAGTACCTAATTTATAATTTTACCTTACCTTTTCATTAACTTTTCGACTGACCAAGATAGAATAGGAAAGTACTGAAATAATGTTATGCTAGTTGAATTGCTAATCTACGTAGAGGTTGGTGTTCTTTTGCCGATATTCAGATCCATATAGGATTAAATGTAAACACATTGATTGCCTCAAACCTTTTCCAATTATTCCAAATACATTTGTTGTCTAACTTCAGTAATGATTTCCGAAGGTGAGATTTCTATAGCTTGCCGACAGGTATATTTATTAATTTGTTAAAACAAAAGCCCTCCATCCGCGAAAACAGTTAAACCTGACATTCTATTTCTTTTGATATTTCATTTTACTTAAACATGGAAAAGCGCGAATTGTCAGATAGAACGTAACTACTAATTAGCGGATTTCTTCCTATTTATCTCAGAATCTCTCGGTCTGTTTCTTTATCTGCGTTGCATAGAATACGTTATCGCCACCCGATGATCTCAAGCACTGTACGCTTAGTCAGGGAATGCTAGTGGTCCAACTGCACTTTTAAATTTATTAATAAAACATATTGAAAATTTGTCTGGTTTATTAACCGGGTAACTTTTCCAGATCATTGACTTTGAATTTCTCAACTATTATTTCCAAGGTGACATATTAAAAGTTAAAATACTCTTTTTATGAAAGTGGCTTTATTTTTAAAGATATAAGAGACATAAATTACTACTTTCTCCTATATAACATCTTGAATTATTTATGAAAGATTTATAAAATATAAAATCCCCGCTTAAACATATGTTTATACTGTGCTAAAATAGAAACAACTTTTATGAGTATAATATTGATTTCAGTGCTTACGTATTCTTTTCAGGTAATATTTTCGGTTAAACTTCATAGGTAGTATTTGCTAGTAGTCCTACAAGACCAACGCTATAAGAAGATATAGAATATGTAAAAAGCTGCAGAAGTCATTTAAAAAACAAGCTCGTAACTGAAGAAATAATTTAGGAAGACGTATTGTGTGAATTTCTCTATAATTAATATATTTTACTTTCTATTAGCGTATACGAGAAATCAATACTTCCTCTTTTATCTATAGATAAAAGAGGAAGTATTGATTTCTCCAAAATTTTCGATGTCGAAATTTTGATGAAAATATATCTCTTCGGTTTACCTGAGTCAGAAAATCATTGTTTTAGAAATTGTGTATATGTCTGAACGTTTGTATTGCCTGAGCCTGTGTGCGTACAGGATGTCTCGAAAATGATAAGGCACAGATAAATAAAACTTTTATTTAAATTTGTAGCCATCTGGGCACTCAACTGTTACATCATGGGGTTTTGCGACTTTATCGAAAACGATACAAACGATTTTGTTACACTTGCCACATTTCTTGCCTCTACAATGCTATTTTACACGAACAAATCGAATTCTCTGAGAAAGTTCATCGAAGCGAGTTATTGAGGAAAGTTTCCGGAGTTAAGCAGCGTTTTATGTGTCTAGTAATTTGCATGGGTGACCATTGCAATTATCGTTTTTAAAATAAACGTATATAATGTTTTAATCATTTTTGGATATTATCTCCATATCTATACATCTATAGTACGAAAGAGGCATTCGTGTTTTGTCTTACACCAGTTTTTTTTAATGTTTTGTTAAGTAGCATTTTGTTAGGTGAATACTGTTTCTGCTACGTGCGATGTAAATTATCGAATGCACTATTTAGTAATATATCTAAGACACCCTTAGAGAAAGCATTCTCTTCCAAAATAGTATTTTGTAGAAAACGTATATGTTTGTATATCTTATCATTTGGAAGTAAAGTATATGATTGTTTCATTTAAAAATTATGATTTATTACTCTTAATTTTTTTCTGTTTGTGAAATTTTATATACCATAAAACATTGTCACCGTTTATTTATTTCATTTCTATTATAAAAAATATATAAATGGTCATTGTGGCCGCCCTTAACCTGAATATGGATTAACACTACTAAAATTTAAGAAAATTAAGGGGAAAGCCTTTGCAAAAACCAAAGCCTAAAATATGTCAGTGTCCCAAAAGTCGACTTAAGCAAAAGAAATATCTGAACTAAAAGTAAACAAATATATTTAAATATAAGTATTGTTTCGCCATAAAAGTACGCTAATGGCAGAAAAATTTGTTCTTTAAAATACTGCATTTGTTTGAGTTTTTAGTTGAGCCGTTTCTTATTTTAATTATTGATTTAATTTAGACTTTTTGTTTTTGTGCTTCATTTTCTCCCGTTTTTATATCCTTTTATTTTATTTCAGCAGTGAATTTAAATCTTGTTTCTCATTCCCCTAGATGGATTCGCCGGAGTCCTCTGTTTTATCACTACTGCTAGATTTTGTACGAACTACATTTCATCTGATATTGGCAGAAGCTATAGAGAGAGTTCTAGCAAAGTATTCTCGGCGGTTACAAAAAGGAAAATAAAACAATAACCTTCAAACATTTTTTGAATTACCGTTCTTTCCGGGAAGAGGGGTTTACTGCAACTTCTAGTATTAGCTGTGATAATTGCTTTTGAATAAAATTTCCTTCGACTGGCCGCTTTAGAGGCTGCAAATTATGTATCTACATATCAAACTTAGATAAAGTCTGTACCTTTTTAAATGGTCGATTTCGGATTAAAACAGGGCATGCCTACCTGCTGGTTAACAACAATCTCTTTATAGAAGTATTGTACACGTAAAACGCGGAATAATACCAAATATATGCGGTAAAGTTGAGTTGGATAGATATTTAAGTACTAGGTAAAGTAAAATTCCGTAATAACGGTAAGTTTTCAATATCCGCACCCAAAACTGAATTTTAATTCTGTTATTTTTTAAAGTGGAAATTACTGTAACTGATATTATATTTAAATGTAGCTATCATTTTTATGTGCTATTTTCGCTTAAAGAGGGGTTGTACTAACGATAAGAAAATTTACATCTGCCTACAGACTTATGATGCCGGTTCTCAACCTTGCGATTAGTCATGTAAATTGGCGGCAATACAGGGCACATGCTTCACCAAAAATGCTCTACAAGACCACGTTCTTGTTGATTTGAACTCACAAGCCTTTTCAAATCAACTCACAAGAAACCTCACACTACCTACGAACAGAAAATATGTTATAAACGCGAATAAGAGGTTTAATTAGTAATTAATACCCACAAACTTTACACGATCAACGACATGGCCGTATGGCAAGAGTGCAAAAAGTAACAATAACTAATGAGTCAAGTTGCACCATTTGTTTTTACAGCTTTAATCATACTATGTTTGCTGCTTTAGCTACGGTTTGCGCTATTCCACCTTAAATGAATCTGACAAACTTTTCCTTATTTTTTTCTGAAACTGTTCATTTAAGTGAAGATTGCAATCTATAAACAATGTTAGTATTTTATGTTTCTATCTATTTTCAAAATTTAGTCACATTCAAATGAGACCGCTGTATATTCAAAATGTAAATAAACAAATTACTATATGTATAATTAAAAGTAAACAGAAAAGTGACGTAATTGCCAGCACCACTTTAAATAAACTTTATCATTGTAATGAAGTGCTTTACACTATGCTCTTTGAAGAAATTGTACAAGAACTATGATCAAATCTCGTTGACAAGAAATTAAATAAGCGTAAAGGCCACTTAAGGAATGTAAAAATGTTGTAAACGAGATGGTGTTGGAAAGATTATGTCATAAAAGTTTAGCTAATAATTAAGCCGTATAAGTTAATTCTGATTTCAAGTATCGTGTGCATTCCATAATAGTTTTCTGTAAAAATTTTTGATATGGATATACATACCTATATTCACACACAACCGGCATAGGATTTTTTCTCAGCAATGTTTCTCGATATCCAATTCTTTTTTGGTTATTGTATCTTCGTAAGTTGTAATTATAATCAACTCAGTTCTAACATAAGGAAAATTAAATAAATTAACATATACTTCAATTGTATAAATTTACTATAAAGAAAGTAGCATAACAGTATTTCCAAACTTATACCAAGCAGTTTTCAAACAATAGAAAACGGACAGTTGGAAACTAATAAATCTTTAACAAAAATTGAACAGTTATAACCGCGAGTGGAAATAAAAATCCATAGTATATGCAAATAGACTAAACATCGAACTTTCAAAAACGAATTGTACCAAACAAAGAATACTTAAGATGGGATTTTCGGATGTTGCAAAAATAAAATAAATCAAACTAGCCGCCACTGTAAGATAGGGTAGCAATAAATAACCATAGTACCGAAGGAATATAAATCCAGCGAAGTCTTTCAGTTTATTGGACGGCCTTCTCAACGGTTTTCTAATGCTCACATACAAAAAATGCGTAAGCTAAAAGCTTGAAATGCAGATTTGTGATTGGTAAAGGGACCAAGGAAAGGGAACGCTAGATAGTTAATAAAAAGCCCTAATGCACGAAAAACATCATCTTCATTCGTGAAAATCTGTATCAAGCTGTGCACCGCAATAGTCGGCGAAAAGTTCCATTAAAATTGTAATTCAGGCAAAAAGTGAAAAGATTAAGTACACTCTCAGAATATAAACATCAAAAATCTGAAGTATTGTAATCTACATCATGTCTTAAAGAATTACAAAACACGAACGTAACACATAAAGTTAACTAAAATCCAGAAGTTTTCTAACCGGGCTATTGAAATCAAAACCTAACAGATCCTGAGTCAGGGAAACATGAAAAGATTATCTACAAGTTTAAGTGCCAAGCGGTTGACTTGCGGCCTCCAAGGAACCGAAGTTTCAATGTGAAGCGAATACTTGACGTCTGGAACCATTATAAAAATATAAACCGAAAAGGCAACACCAGATATTATTAAAACATTTTAAAGTAAGCGAAGTGTTATATTTACATTTTATAACTACATTATATTGGTAAAATAAAATTTTCAAAATGTTTAATGTTAAATTATTTATTTTAAAGTAAAGTTAAATGTACGACTAGGGTACTTCCTTAGAAAGCAAAAGTCATCCAACTTTGTGTTTACATTGTTGCAGACAAAAACTGAGGGAGTTATTTCAGCTAAGTCATTGTATATTGACTAAACATTCGTAGAATTTTAATTTTGTATTTAAATATAACTTGACCATTATGCTTTATAAATAAATTTACATAAAATGTGATCATTTGTTAATTATTAGAATTAAATGTAGATTGGTGGAAACCTACAAAATTTAAATAAGAAGTAACACTAATAATACCATGAATATAGCGTACTGAAAGGAGGATCTTGGTCCTTTGGTGCAATTCATGATAAGGGTCTCAGTATACGTTGGTTACCTAACTAAAAACCAATTCACTCATAGAATAAAGAAAGAAATAAATACAGTTAGTGCAAATTGCACAAAATTGCCAAAAGGTAACCGAGATGGGCCTCTTATTTCAAAAATAAACAACGTAACAAGTAAATATAAAAAGTTGTTGTGAAACAACACACGACAAATAATGTATATAAACGATTAAACTACTATTTACGTTTATTTTGAGAACGATAATTGTAACGGCCATCTATCCAGATTAGTGAATACGCAAAACTACATAATTCTAAAGATGTTCTCTGATAACTCACTTCAACGCATTTTTTCGTAAAAACCGTTAAGTTCACGTAAAATAGCATTAAAGACATAAGACCCTCGCAAAGTTTTAAAAACATCGTTCCAGCTGTTTTCGAGAAAATCGAGAAAAGTTCAAAAATCGCAAGAATAAAGTGGAATTTCCGGTCATTCATTCCATTTTTACTAAACTCTTGCCGTGTCTTGTACAGAAGATAGGAAACTCAAATATAAAATTTCACTTTTATATGACATTTAATTTTTGATATGTTGTTTACAATTGATACTTTAAGTACTGTCACGGGCGCGTTAAGTGTTACGCCCAACAACGATACTGATGGCCGCTAGCTCATCGAGGTAGGAGTAGGTTCCAAGTGAAATACACGAGCACCGTCCGCGCTCTATAGGAAGTCGCTGGAAATGCGTATAATGAGTCGAGGTATAGGAGACCGCCACTGTTCCAGATAGGTCGCTCAAAGTATGGAACTATCCTTGAAACCGATACAAACAATCCCTGGTCTCTAGTGAATTTGTCCTGGGGTTGCCTTTTGTTATGGCCCCCAAATATTAATATTAATTTAGATCGTGTTCAAAAGGAGAACTTTATTTAGTACATGCCCCATAAAATGCAAAGTATTATCAATTAACTTACACTACGTTCAAAAATAAAAGTCTAGTTGAGTTACATGACATATTTGTTACTAAAGAAATGGCTTATTTAGCATACACACAAAACAACATGGTACAAAATAAAAGGTTACAGATAACTTAGCCGCCCCTTAAATTTGGCCTGATTCAAGAGACACGGGAAGAACTACTCAGACTGCTAAATGCTAAAATTAGGGTTAACATATATTTAGATACAGTCAACGCAAGTATGCGACCACGATCTGGGCAGAAGGAATGTAATAATGGTCTCCCCTCAGACGGAAAGGTTTAAGCTGACCTCTACAAGGGGTTGGCAACCGGGACGTGGCTTAAATTGAATATTCGCCAATATACGTTGACATTTCGTTTATGCCTTTCACAGGCCAACAATACGGAAGCAAGAGAACAAGATAAAAGGGGTAGCTTAGTTTTATTCGTCAATTTGTCGGGCACCTAGATTGCCCTAAACCATGGTCGTCGGTCGTGGTCTGTTTATGAATTTCTGCGTCCGCAGAAGAACATAACACGTCCAAAACCAGCAACCAGTGTGGGAAAAGAAGAAAGCAGGTCAATCCCCCGAGATACATTATTCCTTCTGTTGGGTCTAGTTTTTCACCATAATGCACTATGCGGAGTACCTAAACTCACATACTCGAATGCTTCAATCAAAGAACCAACACGCACGACCGATTCTTACACAACTACGCGACGAATTCGTACCCAACTATAAATGGCGCCGAAATCCACCGTACGTGAAAAATTGCAATTAATTGTCAGTTTTTATATTAATTATCAAATTCCCAATAGACACGGACGTAGAAAACGCGTCTCTCGTGTTTTTGTCCGACAGGAATCTGATTTATTTATTTTGTTGTTATCAACAACGCCGTTTCCGAAAACGGACGGCGGCAAATTTAAAAATAAAGGGTTTTGTTCATTAGGCGCCGAACGCCAACAAAACCTCACAGTACTTCCGGTTACTAGATTATCGAAATTTATTAGAGAAACCGCTTGGTTTGTATACAACGGAATTAAGTAGCTAACAATTATACCAATTTCTAAAAAAAATGTTAGATCCAATTTCAAGAAATTGGAAAAACAGAAAAGTTCGGAAAATACCTAAAAACTGCAGAAATAAAAGGGCACTTCAAGATAATTGATGTTAATCAAATTTTTAATTTTTCATACAACTATAAATTTTTATTTAGCTAGACTTTTAGTTTTACAGTTATTTAATTCAAAGTTAACGGTAAAAGTACTTCCGGTTACTTGATTTAAGGAAAATTTTCTGTAAAATAGCCTAGATTACATGAAACGACATCAAATAGATAATAGATATAATAAGTTTGAAGAAATCGTTAGAGCAGATTTCAAGAAAATCGCAAAAAACCAAAAAATAACAAGAATAGAGTGGTACTTCTGGCTACCCCATTTTCGTGGAATCGTTAGTTGTGTGCTTTGAAGCATACAAACCAAAATGTAAAATTTTGTTTATCTACGACATTTTATGCGATTTTGTGTTCACCCGCACACGCACACGCGTTAGCCTGCACACACACGCACACGTACATACAGGCCAATTTCGAAAAACATGATTTTCGAACTTAGGGTAACTGAAACGGGCATTCCTACTAAAATTTCGACATGGAAAATTTTGGTCGATAGCAATACTTTCTCTTTTACTTATATTTTATATGGGGTAAGAGAAAGTAAAAATACATAAAATGTGGAAAAACGTTTTATATATGTATACACGGGTATTAAACTTATTTTCAGAATTTATTAGAAGCGGGTAGATTTTTAGAGGCTTGCTCATTGCCATAAATGGTAGTATTTCAATAGCACTACTACTACGATAGCCCTGCGTAATAAAAAATCCAAAGATAATATAGGCCGTCTACTTTTTTCCAATATTGACGTAATGTTGAAAACTAGTTTATATCTTAATATTAATTGTTAAAATTTGGTATAGGATATGAAAGGTAATCTCAAAACTGAAATTTAATCCATAACCTATATAGAAAATAGTCTTGAAGTCAACATTGCTAGAATAAAATGGGCTACTTGGAAAGCCTAAGGTTTATTAATAGGTAATTTCATTATATAAAAAATCTGGTGTGAGACAACACACGACTTTCTCCTACGTACGTAGATATACAAATTTGTAAATGTCCACATGATTCAAATATTTTTCACGTTCATTTTGTGAACGATAATAATAATGGTAACCCGTCCAAGTTACTGGACACGAAAAACACTGCTTAACTTCAGAGATTTTCTCTGATAACTCTATTAATAGCATTTATTCCAGGGAAACCTCTAAGTTTACGTAAAAGCATATCAAAGGCATAGGAACTGCAGCAAGTTTCAAAAAAGTTGCTATAGTCGTTTTCGAGAAAATCGTAAAAAACTTAAAGTAACACTTCCGGTCAATCCATTATAACTAAATTCTTGTCGCCTCATGTATGGAAGATACAATACTTCAATAAGTTTTTGATGTTCATATGATGATTTGCTTTTGAGAAATGTTGTTCACAACTAATTACACAAGTACTTCCGGTTACTTGATTTTCAAAAATGTATTAGAGAAATTCCTTGGTTAATATAAAACTAAATTAAGTAGCTAACAAATATATTAAGTTTAAAAAATATTGTTACAGCCGATTTCAAGAAAACCGTGAAAATGAAGAATTCGGAAAATATCTAAAAATGACCGAAGTAAAGTAGTACTTCTTGTTATTCGATTTTGACCAAATTTTTGATTTTGTATAAAAAGGCGATTATAACCTCAAACGTAAATTTTCATTTAGCTAGGGCTTTTAGTTTCATAGTTATTTTATGCAGAGTTAATGGTGGAAGTACTTCTGGTTACTCTATTTCAAAAAATTTTCCGAGTAACCGCTTGACTATATGAAACGGTCTTAGATTTCTAAGAAATACAATAATTTTTTAAAAAATCATTATAACCGATTTCAAGAAAATATCAAAAACGAAAAATCTGAAAAATATCTAAAAATGACAAAAATAAAGTGGCAATTCCTGTTATTCGATTTTAACAAAATTTTTGATTTAGCATACTAAGACAATTGTGACCTCAGATTTAAATTTTGATTTGCTTAGGACTTTTAGTTGCATAGTTATTTTATCAGAGTTAACGGAGAAATTACTTCCGGTTCCTCAAGTTACGCAAAATTTTGGAAGAAATCGCCTAGATTATATGAAATAGCATTAAATATATAGGAAATACAGGAGAAATACAAGAGAATAAAGAGCGCAAAGAATAGGAGAGCTTGCCAAAAACGTTGTATGAATTTAATGGAAGCAAGGGAAGTGTGTAAGGACAGAAAGGAATGGAGCAAAATAGTGAATGGGTGATAGGAGTGATAGTAGGATTGGTAGGCAATAGTGGGCTGGTATGGATACTGTAGAGTGCTGGGAGTTTAGGTGAACGGCGGTGGTAGTGAGAGGGGTTAGTGTATGTGTGCATGCAGTGGTTGTGAAGGTGGAGGTTTGTTAGTGGTTTTGCCTACCCCGTTAAGGGAATGGCGTG
>JAHWXV010013326.1:0-12459 GCA_024586415.1 Phrixothrix hirtus | reverse complement strand
GATCTTGTGGAATATTAATCGTCTGTATCGATATATTTTGATACAGAAAATATGAATATCGATCTGACGAGTAATCAAGATCTAGGCAAATCGTGACAAGGAAAGCCGATTATTTGCTAAAAATAGCAGGTAAGGCAACCTTTTTATAGGAAAAGATTTAGGAAGATTACTTAGTGGAGTTGATGTCCAAACATTTTGAAAAGAATATTCAGCGCGCGGTTTATTTGCAGCGTATTACCACAATTGATGGTTTTGAATGGTATTTACGCAAATTATATGAAATTGACGATACGAGTGAAAACATTTCACCGAACGAGTGGAAATGGGCTAATCGCAATAGGTTTAACAGAACAGAGGGACGTTGCGTGCAAAGATATAAATGGCGGCAAAATGAAACAGGAAACAATGCGAAAATTCACAAGTTACGGCGGATAGGAGACAGAATAGTCACGATCAGATGGAAGAGACAGGTAGGTGAATTAACCTAATTACAAAATTTAGCACCGATAAAGTTTTTATTAAGCAAAGATGAGAGTAAGGAAAGCGCTATAAACGAATTAACGGTACCGGTGATTAATAATATCGTGTGCAACTAAACGGTTGAAATACTTCTGGATTCGGGAAGTCAAATTTCAGCAATATTGGAAAGTTTCCTTGATAAAATAAAGAAGAAGGGAATTCTAGTGCTAACTCTTCCGATATCTAATACCACTACTACTGTGGCCGTAGGAACAAAGAAATAGAAGGTTACCAAGCAAGTCATGTTAGAATTAAATATGGGAGGAATCGAATTTAAGGTTATATACTTAGTAATTTCGGGACTAAACAAGTGTATAATTTTAGGTTACGACTGGTTGATAAAAAATAAAGTCGTGGTAGATTATAAGGGGTCAGTGGTAAAGGTAGAGGCGAATTCCCAGGGGAGGTAAATTAGAATGAGTTGCGTTATGCATAACAAGGTTGACATTAATTTCATGAGTAGAACCGAAACGGGCAAAAACGCCAGTACACTGATATCGCATTTCAGTCAGCGGTATAAGAAGCAGAGGTTTTAGATAGTAGCGTGAAGGTGAATTCATATCCAGTACCATTTACGTATAGGGAAGCAGTACGGGATCAGATAAAGAAAATGTTACGGAGGAACATCATAGGGGCCATGCCTACTGAATTTATTTCACCGTGGGTGGTTGTTTAAAAAAAAGAATAAATTGGTTCATATATGTCTAGATGCTAGATTTTTAAATTCACGCATGGTAAAGGACCACGTAACATTACGACCACCTGAAAACTTATTCGTTAGGTTAAGGAAAGGACAGGTGTTGAGCACTATAGACTTAACCGCTTCATATTGGTAAGTTCCTATTAGAATTGAAGATCAGAAATATACGGGTTTTGTATTGGAAAATAATACTTACTGTTTCCAAGTCTTACCGTTCGAGCTTTCTACGCCAATTGTGAGTTTCATTAGGTGTTTGAATGAAGTTTTGGGTCCATCGTTTAGTAATTTCGTATTAGTATACGTAGACGATTTCTTAGTTTTTTCGCGCAACGTTCATAAGCATTTAGATCGTTTATCGAAACTGTTATCGAGACTTAGAGAATGCAACTTTACAGTGAAACTAAGATAGTCGAAATTTGAAAGGAGGGAATTAGAGTTCCTCGGTCATATCATCCCACCAGAAAGAGTGAAAGTGGACGGAAAAAGAATAACAGCGGTACAAAATCCCGCCCTTCCCCCGTGACATTGGAGAATTACGGGGTTTAGTATTTATGGCTTTCGAAAGGAGTTTCTGCAAGAACTTCTCGTAACTTACTTTACCATTATTACAATTATTAAAAAAGGGAGTCAGATAGTCATGAGGAAAGAAGAACAAATTGCATTTGAAAAGATAAAGGAGGTTTTTTAAACTTAGTTATAGTATTCCATCCAGATTTTGAAAACCCTTTTTATATTTAGACTAATAGTTTCGGGTTTCCCATTGGCGCATTTATTTATCAACAGGATAGTGATAATGAATGTAAAATTATCGCTTTTTCAAGCAGAACATTAAGAGGACCAGAAATTAATTATAGTGTGAGAGAAAAGGAGGCATTAGCTATCATTTTTACGCTTAAGCAACGTCGTGCCTTTGTATTGGGGCAACAATTAGTAATCATAACCAATTATAAGGCATTATCTATTGTTATGCAGTGCAAAGTAGGTAACTTGCGATGGACGAGGTGATGTTTATACATGCAAGAATTCAATTTTACCATTGAATATCGCAAAGGAAGTGGAAACGTGGTGGAAAATCAGCTCTCTAGAAATTTGAAACTGAAAGAGTTAAAAAAAAGAGAGTAGAGGGGATCTCGCCGTGGAAGGAGAGATGTCTATGTTAAAAATGACCGGAGAATTTAAGAAATTAAAATTAAAGTTGAAACAGCTAAGAAAGGCCCAAATGGAGGAGGAATGAATCGAAAACATATACGAATGCTTAATATGAAAAGACGATGGAAATGAGAGGAAAGCCTATTATTTTTGGTTTATAGTGCATGAAGGACTGGTATTTAAAAGAGGAGATGATCAATGCCCAACTTATAAGGTCTGTGTGCCGAAGAAAATTGTTGTACAGTAGCCATTACAACAACACCATGTTATAGGTCATTTTGGATGTACTAAAACATTTAATCACATGAAGCGAGATTTATACTGGAAAGGAATGAAAAACAAATTACCAACATAGTTAACTCGTGCGATCTGTGCCAAAAGTAAAAGGTTTCCAACAAAAGTAAGGAAAAGTTAAAGGTAGTTATAGTTCGGAAACCAGGTGAATTAGTTTGTATTGGCCTAATAATGGGACAATTGCACATGGGCCGACCAGGAGTAACTCAATTGTTAGTAATAGTAGATGCCTTTTCTAGGTTTGTGCGATTAATTGCGTTGAAAAGGGCAAGCGCAGAATCTATTATTACAAGATTGGTAAAAAATTATATCATAGAAATTGGTGTACCAAAGTCTATACTAAGCGACAATGGCACCTAATTTCACGCGAAACATTATAGAACAACCCTGGAAGCATTGGGCACTCGCTGTCAATATACGTCGACGTATTTTCCTCGGGAAATATCACAGAAAGGGTTAATCAAGAGCTTGAAAGATTTTATGGGCATTTTGTTTTGCAAAACGCACAAGGTTGTTTGATAAACTAAAGGACGTAGAGCATTGCTTAAACAATGTTGTTCATTCTACTACGGGCTAAACACCGCTTTGCTTGAAATTTGGCGGGACGGAGGAGAATAATATTCATAAAATAAGTAATTACCCAAAATTCGTCGGAAGCAGGAATACAAATTCAGAGGGAAGGAGGCGTACGAACGTTTACTTTCAAGGTGGAAAATGAAAAATAAAGCAGGCTAATCACAATTCTCAATTCATTTCGTTTAAAGAGGGAGATGCTGTTCTGGTAAATACTCACTCATATCCGTCCGCAGAAAATTCTGAAATAAAAAAGCTATTCCTGTTATATGAGGGTCCATACTACGTTTCTTCTTCAAATGCATATTTAATAAGGGACAAAGATGGACTCATCCTTATCGAGCTATTAATACCAGTTGCTAATTGGCATAACTTTGTAAGAGATCTAACCATTTATGTTCAACTTACTGTATTAAGTTATTATTAATCATGCGTTTCAAATATATTGAGAAGGTAGAATTTGAAAGTTTATATTAATATTAAGAAAGTTGTCTATTTATTTAAATTTATCAAGTGTATTAAATTTAAGTGGTGGGGGAGGAGATGATATGCCCTTATAATTAAATTTAAATTGTATGTGTTTCGCGCGCATCTTGCTGAGACGTGAAATGTTAAGTGTGGGGGGAAGAAGTGTGTAAGGCCGCACAGGCAGAAGCTTAATATAAATTTAAACAAGGTTTATTTTTCATTCTGATTTTACTATCGTCGCGATATTGAGTAGTGCAATTGTACTGTTGTGTTTTTCTTGTTGGTATTCAAATAAATAATTATATTAAAACTAAACCAGGACTTGTCATTTAATTTAAGCAGTTGAGTTCTTCAAGGTCGGAGAGCTCATCGCACCACACATCTTTAATTGATGACATTTTTGAAAATCTATGTTATATTACAATTTTTCCTGTTTGCTAGTTGGAACTAATCTATTTTTTGCATATTTTTTGCATATGCAACATTTTTATGGCCCCTAGAATTTTGTTGTAAAGTTTCCTTAGAAACTAACTTGGGCACATATACTGTATTAAAAATTATTGTAATACATCCCAGCTGCTATTTATTTCACATCAAACACTTGCAAATACAGTGTGCTTGATATGAACTCGGGGACACAATATACGTTATCCATAATTTTATGTTGCGCCCATACCCTGACATCACTCATTGTCGGCACTTTAGTGCAAGCTGTATTAGTGTAATACACCAAATCGAGTAACCTGGATGTGAGCATCACATGCTAAAACAGCATTCAGGTACGGGTAGCTGCTGGGTATTCGATAGCGCTTCCAGATAGCTAGTCAATGAGGACGGTTGTAGATCAACAGTAAATTAGCGTTTGAACACCGTATAACTATGTCGAATATGTTAAACTGCAATAGGAGGCAGAGTCGTATATGGATGATAAGTAGTCGTATCTTTGAAGTGAAGTTAAGGGGTTCGAAAAAGGTACGCAGTTACAGGATTGAAATGAACTATAAGTAACAGCGTCGCTGTAATTGCCACACTTTGATATAAAAGAAAAGAGGTGGAGACCCTATTGATTCTTTTTGAAAGCAAGCAAACTGTGGTGAACATTCAGATGCTACTGAGATGCTACTAACGGCCAAGAAGGGGACTGAAAAGGCTAGTGAATGTAACAGTCGGATGCCTTTGGAATCCGTGAATTTGATATAAATTAACATTTACATGTAATGGTAGAGTTCCTTTCGTATTCAACAAAGTGATGTTGACACTATTTGAATTCCTTTGGGTAACTATTTGAATTGACTAGATAATAGTTACATACCTGCATCTCAGTGTTTACACCCGTCCCAAATAATGATGCGCATGGAGTAGAAACATGAATTACAAGCATGGATTTATTTGTTAAATACTCGATACAGAAGATATATAGGTGACTTAAATTGCCAAGTGAGCTCACCTGATATCTTACGCAGAATACAGGTTTATCTTAATCAATTAAAAATTACATAAATAAATAGTTATGTTGCCAACAAATAAATATTTCATATTTTAAATTTATTTACATTGAGAGGGTAATAAACAAAGTTTGAATTGCACAACGTGTAATAAATTTTATCGAAAACGTTCAGCCAAACAAGTGATTAATATATGTTTGTCGGTAACTGTTCGGTTACTAAAGATGACTTTGTAGATTATCTTGTTGAATAATTATCCGATAAAACCGTGAAAAATAGTAAAATTGGCAAACACTGTTGTGCCCTAAAAACTGATAAAAGGGGTATATAAATTATTGAAATAACTGACGCGATAAAGGTTCCTAAATCGGTAATCTTTAGCAAATCAGCATGCTACTAATGTGTTCTAGGATGATTCAAATATTGTAATTTTTCCAACTAAAAGGTGTACAACTTTGTCTCCACCGTTTCCCAATAGATAGCTTTAACGGTATGTGGTGGTGGAAATAGGCAGATGTTTACGTCATAAAATAAGTTTGGGCATTTGTCAACATAATCCCATCGAAAAAATAGTCGATTTGTGTCGGAATTGTAAAGTTATTCTCGATCGAGGTATCAGTTTACGAGCCAAATTCTCATCATTTGAGGGAAGTTTTAATTTTCTACTTCAATTTGAAGAAATCTGTGGCTGAAGCTCGTCTAATGCTCTTAAATACTTATGGAGAGATCGCTATTAGCGAAAGAACGTATTATGACTGGTTTTAACGCTTCAAGAACGGTGATTTTGACATCGAAGACCGGCATGGCGGTGGAAGAGGGAAGGTTTTCAAAGCTGCAAAATTGGAGGCAATACTCAATGAATACTCGTGTAAAATGCAACAAGCCATTTTAAGACGCCTGAAAACTATGGGAATAATTCAAAAATAAGGTAATTGGGTGCCATGCGACTTGGAGCTGAGATGTGAACCGTGTTTGCTTGTGAATAGCTGCTTGCAAGACAAATATTGAAGGGATTTATGCATCGTATTGTGACTGTAGACTAAAAATGGGTTCATTAGGATAACTTTAAGCGCAGAAAATAATAGGGGCTTCCCAGCTATGCTTCCATGTGGACGGCCAAACCGAGTATTCACAGTTCGAAGGTCATGCTCTGTATTTAGTAGTACCAGCACGGCGTAGTGTGTTAGGAGCTGCTAAAACCATTTGAAACAATCACAGACGATATGTATTGAAAGCAATTAATACATTTAAGCCGAGCTTTGAAAGACAAACGGCCGCAATACAGCGAGAGACAAGATAAGGTTATTTTAAAGCATGACAATGCTGGAGCCCATCCTACAAAATCGGCCAAAACATACTTGGAAACGTTTCAATGGGAAGTCCTGCCCCCATCCGCTATATTTTCCGAACATTTTTCCCTCTGACTATCATTTATCTCGATCAATAGTACACGGCCTGACTGGTCAGCACTTACATTCTTATGAAGATGTCAAAAATTGGATCGATACATGGATCACCTCAAAAGATGAGAAATTTTTTCGACGCGGGATTCATACCCTGCCCGACAGATGGGATAAAGTTGTAACCAGCGACGTGCAATATTTTGAATCGTAAATGTAAAACCAGTTTCTTACAATAAATCAATAAATGTCGAAAAGAAACAGGGAACCAAATTGTACACCTTTTATATCCGCTACATATGGCGCCAAGTGAGTAACTACAACGTGGATTCTTTACTTCATACTGACTTACTTAGAAAATGAACGTCATTGCCTACAAGATTATACAGAAGCACGAGAAGTTTCAATGAATTGCTCATTACATTTTTCGGTGGAATCGCACTTCAAATATAAACCAAAAACGACCTCAGGAAGGCACACCCACTACTATGAATGATTTGAACGGAAGTCTTCTTGCTTAACCCTTCCTGCATTGCAACATTTATCGTGAGGAGTTTTGTCCTTTTTTAGGTCAAATGATACGGGTTTCTACCTTTTTCCATGAAGGCACATCCATTGCCGTGTGTACTAGCTAGTTTTCCTTGAAATAAGGTAAAAATAAGTTTGCATAAATAGATTGCCGAAATAAATCTTGAAAGAAATGTTAAACGTGATCTTTGAAGGTGTATTTGAACGGTTGCATTCCATCTTGAATTTTTTTATTTAAACTTTTACAATGTCATATTTAATCATTAAACCAGAAACATTAAACATTAAGTACTGTTAAAGTCAAGTTTCTTTAAATTAATAACTGTCTGTTTTTATATGTACAAATAGGCTTCTCATTAGGCGAATGAAATCTTTTCCAAAAATTACTTACAGGTGCTAAGGAATTTTTATAAATAGTTTCGGAATAATCAGGTGTAACCAGAAGAAACTTCTGCGTGATTGCATGCAACATTAACAGTTTATGTAAATTAAAGGAAAGCAAGGTAGCTAAAGGGTTTTACTAAATCAATGAATGAAGACAGCCCGTAACTATGAATAGATGCAAGACTTACGGGGAACTATGTGTGAGATAAACATATCATGATCATAGTATCCAAAAACAATGAGGTCGCTCACAAGAGAGCCCTTAAATAGGCTTCCAAAAATTTGGTTATAAAAATAGGAGTCCGCAAGATCTCCAGATTTAATACCACTTGATGTTTTCCTCCGCGATTATTCCAAAGATGTAGTTTACAAAACTGCCCCAAAGAATATTCAAAATATAGATATAATGTTGGAAGCTTTCTTCTTAAACGTTTAGAAGATTTCGAGAAGTATTTAAAAACATATCATTCAATTTAATATAATTTGAAAATTATTTTTTGGAAATTTTCGCCCAAAATAATAATCGACATTTAATTCACAAAATAACATTGTTATGTCAGTTTTATATCACTTTGTTAACATGAAATGAATCGAAAAACTGTTATTACGAGTACTACACAAATTGTAGCATATTGTTTTTAAGATTATGTATTTAAATTTGTTTCTCTTCCTCTAAAGGTAATACTGAATAATTAATTATAAGAGAATCCATAGTAAAATTTTAACCCAGGTAAATCTATTTTTGTTACGTCGACATTATGCAAGCATTCATTAACATATCTACAAACACATATAGTTCAGTCGCCAGAGCGAAAAACCCATTATATCTCACACTAATGGGAATCAAAACGGAACCTTCATAAATAGTTAGTTCCTTGTGAGTATAAAAAAAGGAAAAAAGCTCGCTAGGTTAGGAATTGTGCAAAATCCTCAAAAATGACCTCAAAACTGCAAAACTTGGTTTTTCATCAAGCAGTCGGAAAATAACAAATTGGGGAAAAGGTGTAGATAACAAAATTGAAGAGGAGAAAATTCTGCACAAAAAGGGTTTTAATGAGTTTTCACGTCCAGTTAATAGTTTATTCGTAAAATTCAAGATTTGAAGTGTTGAATTGCAGGCTAAGATAACTACGCTTTTCTGAACCCCCGATTATTGTTTTTTGCGCATAACTAGTCTCATATATACTTAGATATACGCTGTCAGCCTGACGAGTCGAAAGTCTAGGCACCAGTACGATTGCGCACTAGTTTACCGTACAGCTGCTTCCAGACTCCTCTCATTGCATCCATTTCGAAATCTATATGCCTTTTGTACCTGAACCCGTAGAAAAGTTCTCATTACAAATAATTTAAAGTATAGAAGTTCTTCTTTCATTTGCCGCGGTTTTATCCAAAAACAATGTATACTCAATAAATAAGAATTTCTGAAAGAAGAAATGGTGCAATTTCAAGACTGCTTCTTGTCATTGAAAAAAAAGTACGACATATTTAAAAAATGTTTACTGTACAGTCCAAAAGTAGACACTTTGATCTTTTAAATGCATGGTGACTTTTTCACATGTCAATTTGTCACAAAGTTTATTCGAGTATATGCATGCAATTCGCAGCAGCCAAAAAGAATTGAAAAAAGTCGCTAACTTGGAGATAACTATTTTTATACGTTCTTACATTCATTGATGTTGTCTAAAAATCATAATCGTAAACAACTTTTACTTTCCTGACTCATTTATTATAAACTTTAGTAGATACATATGTTCGCTTCTTGCGAACTCTTTTTTCGGCTTAAGAAGTAAGCGAAACTAAAACATTTGATATGCATCTGAAAGTTACGGTCTTCCTCCTTAAAACACGTTTGTACGATTATTCCATAAAATGTTATAACTATTTTCGTCAATATAAATACTATGTATTGCTAATATAAAACCAAACATTATTTTACTCTCAAAAAAAATCATAATAGCTGAAATGTAAAATTTATATTTCAGAACCTGAAATTTTCAACTAAAACAAAAATAATTCAACTCAAACAAACGATTTTATTGTAATCAAAATAATAAAAAAAAATACCAATTAATATAAGCATAAACTAAAACATAATCAAAATAAATTAAAAATTGGGTTCATACCTTCAGAAATTAAATATTCCTAGATTTTAAATAGTTACTTAAATTTGTAATTTTAAGTTGATTACAAAAATTTGAGAACAGTACTAAAAAAATGCACTGAACAAAAAAACAATAATTTCCACTCACGTTTTGTTTCTCTTTTCTTGCGTTATACTATGTATACAAGAGAACTTGGCAACGTCGTGCTTCCGTATCATAGGTTAAGCTCTTTTGTTTATTATGGAGTGTTCCTGGCGTTTTATTGTATAAATCGTAGTTTTGACTTTAATGAGTATTTCTCCTACTAAACCGCCCTTTTACCATGTACAAAATACTTTTTAGGGTATTTATTTGCATTTAAAATACAAAATAAAAGAAGCACTAGGATTTTGAATTCACTATTTAGTTCTCCGAAAAATTGTTCTTCTGCAGTAAATTTACAGGTAAAGTATTCCAATATAATTATTTTAATTAAATCTTCTATTTTGTAGCTAAATTAGTCCAATCTAGCAGTATTATCGCTACATTCTTGCTCAATTCTGTTTCCCGCACTGAGCCCAATAATGCGATGACGCTCACCTTACAAATGTATTTTGTAAGTAAATTATGAACCGAGTGTAAAAACTTATTATAACCTTTTTTGTGCATAATTTTCTCCTCTTTAATTATGTTATCTATACTTGGCCCTTGAATTACATATCTTCCAACTTGTTCATGAAATACCAACATTTTGCACCTTTGAGCTCATTTTTGAGCACTTCTCACAATCCCTACCCTCGCTAACTTTTTTCCTTTTTTTATACTTACAAGGAACTAACTATTTCCGAAGATTCTGTTTTGATTCCAATTACTCCGAGGTAAAAACCTCTGGCGACTAGACTAGTACTAAATTCTGTAGAATACCTAAATGAAGCTGCTATTGTTCGAGTCTTAATTAAAAGGAATTGGTCTTACTAGGATTTATGATTGAGAGATGGACATTTTTGAAGGTACATTTAAAAACATTTGCCAAATAATTGTTTTTCACGTTATTTTATTATGTAAACGGAGGTATTAAAATTATTGCTTTCTTTTAATTCGTGCCTTGTACACAGGATCACAACTAAACCTGAAATTCTGTAAACGAAAATCTTAAATTAATCTTCATATTTCCAAATTAATGATTCCGTCGGTTATAAAAAATTTAAAAGGCATGTTATAGGTTAAAATTAGATATTAATAACCAAAATTCGTCCTTAAAGTTTAGTAGGATGCTTTGTAATATCTACTACTTGCCTAATAATTCGTAGGTATGCGTCGTTCAACAATTGTAATATAAAATTACAAATCGAACAATGATTGCTATAATCAAATAGTATAATAAACGCATACAGTTGTCCAAATTAATGCGCAAGTTTTGATTAAAATTTTTGTTTGCAAGAATTTCGAAAATCATATCATTTGGACAGATAATTTGTAGAGTTTTTCGTCGTGCATCCTATCTGCTGCTAATATAAAGCTTGTTATTTTCCGGACATACTAAATATCAAAATCATTACTACCAAGTTGATAACGGTAATAGTTGCAAAGTTTCAATTCTAAAAAAGTTTAAGTGTATTCAAAAATATTTTTTTTAAATATAAATAATATTAGCAAAATAAATTAACGTATTAATTAGAACATAAAATAATATACAGTGTATTCTGTTTGAAAATATTGAATAAATGCGTTCGGATGTGTATAGCACACATGCTGATGTACAAGACGCTATACTATTTTCACAAATTCGACGTCTATTAAATACCTCTTTTAGCTATATTAGCTGCTAAGTGATTTTTATTAGTTAAACTAAACTTTGTTGTTAAGAAAATCTTGAGTTATTTTGGCCAACTTGAGATAGAAATATTTTAGTACACCAGATAATTAAAACTGAAGTTTATTAGATGGTACTTTTATTCTAAGTAATGATTAAAATGTGTACTATTTAATACTATCCTTTATCACTTTTTATTATAAAAAAGTTTTGGACAAAACACTTGTTAGACTCTGGCACACGACTATGAGGGTAGTTCAAAATTTAAGTAAAAATGAAGCAACGATTGGCTTTTGTGGTGTAAAAAGGTCATATGCTTCAACATAGTTCTCCATTTCAATTATATTTAAAACGTTGAATTTCTTCACCAAAATAAGAATTATCATTCTGCAAAATACGTGTCTACCTCCTCCACTACTTCGTCTTTGATGAAAATTTCTTAGTACGAGCCAAGCTTACATGGTATAAGGAACTTACCTGGGTGATCATGGGTTATGCAGAAGCATTTACAAATGCTACTTATGTATCTTTCAGTTGCGATAATTGATCAATATGTTGGTGCATTTTCGCGATGAAACAAAACTTTTGCTTCATTAAATATCCCAGATTTTTTGATTTTTTTCATTCAACTGGTCCAGGAACAATGAATAAATACCATGTTATTGTTATATCTTTTTGAAGACAGTCAACGAGAATTATTCTGAAAGAATCCCAAAAAACTGTTGCACGAGTTTACCGCTGGATGACATCACCTTTGGTTCCTTCGGTTGACTTGAACCAGCGTCTAACCATTGCTTTGATTCATTATTGATTTCCGTAACATAGTGATGGAACCAAGTCTCATGAACAGTGATAAATTAACGCAATAATTAGTATATATGTGTTTATATATACAAGATGTCTCCAAAGGACTGGAACATGGCGTGAAAGTGTTTTGAAAAAAAATCAATTTTGCGTATAAAAATAGTAGGCCTTGATCTATTTTTATAATTTTTGGTATGACATGTTTTGTGACTATAAGTCGCGTTTCGAGATGGTTTTGGTCTTCATCAGTAAGTTGTAAGTGTATTAAACAAAAATGTCGCAATACAAATTTGGTGAT
>JAHWXV010013305.1:0-15107 GCA_024586415.1 Phrixothrix hirtus | reverse complement strand
ATACTACAGAATTTAAATCTCTTGTTTTCATTAGAGACACATATCAATTATCTAATTGTTCTTCATTTTTTTACTGAGAACCAGTTGAAGATACGAAAAAAGTCAAGAGATCGTTTTTATTAAAAAATGGTATATCATTCATAAAATAATTTTTTTTTAAAAAAAAAGCAACGGTGTACCATTCTTCCCAATCAAAATAGTCAGGGTAAAATTAATTTGGACGCCACTGGTTAAAATTGAACATAGGTCAGTATCAAAAAAGATGTACTCCTACATCTAATTTACACCCCCAAAGTTTTATAAAAATATCTGATGTAGTTGCCGAGTTATTAAAACAAATATTTAAAAAAAAATTTATTTATTACTCAATATATCAAAAATAAAGCGAAAACGGACGTATGTTTATATGAACTTTTTGTCTTAAAATCATTCATAGATTAACCCCCTGCAATATTGATATTCAATTATGTAACACACTGTATAATACACAAAATTACAAATTTTCCGACGAGTTTTTAATGAGTGTATTCTTAGTCATTTTAGCAATGGTTTATAAACACTATTAACATGTCAAATACCTATTTTGAATTCTATCAGATGTAGAAACTTTTTCTACATAGTTTCTCAGGAACTCATAAAATGCCCAGCACGTTCACCCGATTTAAATCGGTTGGATTTCTCTTTGTGGGGATGCTGGAAAAATAAAATTTATGAATATCCGTTTACAACTAAGGAAGAATTACGGAAACATATAGAAGGAGTGTTTGAAGCAGTTTAACCACTAAAAATTCTAAATGTAACAAGATCTTTGAAACGTAGATGCAACACGTGCATTTCGGGAGCCCTTCAAAAAATGTTTGTAAGTTTTGCACAATATCAATTAGTTCACTTTTGTTTAGTGTTTTCTTTAAATGTTGATCAAGTATATTTTTTAAGTGTTTTATAGGTGACAGACGCTCCTACGGTAATGCAGATTCGAGATACAGTTGAAGCTAAAAGAAAACATACTAAACGGCGAGTGCTAATTACCTTTGACTGCTCCTGTATATTAAGGTGTCGCAATTTACTATTCATGTAGGGGTGAGGCCCACTTGGTAATGTGTTGCTACTCAAGATTTAATATCTGTTATCAAAAGGAAAGGGTATCGAAAGTGATGTACTCTATACATTAAAACAGGTGTGTTTGAGGCTTTGTCGCAAATTATGTGTTTAATTGTCACGTAAAAGAAAGTTAAAAATATACTATACTTCGGTTAAATAAGAGATGTTGCGAGTGTTTAATTCGGCCGCCCGATTTAACGTTACTAATTTTATTCACAATTTTGAACAATTTTTAAATTTAGTTCAAAACAAATGACATAGCTTTTCGTTTTAATAAATCACTAGGTCGGTCTCAATGCTATTACACACACGCCGTAAAGTTAAGAATTTGATAAGATTCAAACTATTGACATAAAAACAACTTAACACTCGACACATTTATAAAATTCAATTAGCACTTCATGGCAACATATTTATGATACATAAACAATTTGAAAAACAGTCGAAATTTGTGAAAGTATATTAAATCTAAATACATGGACATTGGTTGACGAATAAAAGGTTCCCACTCTTAATATGCGAAGGTAAGGTCGCCCCTAGTCCGCAAGCGATTATTTATAGTTAAAACAGAGTAGAACTTGAACAAAGCGTAAAATTTGGGTACCCAGGCATGTTACAAGGCAGTATCTTTTAAAATAATGTAAGATAAAATATACAATCATTACAGTATTCAACCATTATTTTAACAAAATGATAATTATTATTCTAAATTAAAACGGAAGAAAATTGAATAGTGGTTTTATAAACTACCCTTTAATTCATTTATTTCGTAAGATTTCAAATCTGGAACAATTTCCCTTGTTTAGTTGCATTTACTGTAATTATTCAGCGACGGTAACCAGGTATTTTAAGAAGCGCTAGCGATTAGCGAGATCCCCCAAGAGATATATAAAAGAACATGAATAAGATGCTTATGGGTGTGATTGTGTTTACAGACGGGAAATTGTTTTTACTTGCCAAATTTTCGTTAATGACATTGGACGGGCAGGAAATACACAGGGAATACAATTGCCTTTTTAATGCTTTTGAATTTCCAATCCCAAATGCTTGAAAGTTCAACCTTAGCGACTTAGCCGACAGCAGGTGCTTTAAATTTTCGACGGACACATTTTTACATATAGCTAAAACAAGAGAAGATACTCCCGACAAATAAATAACTACTTAACTTTTTGTGTTTTCCTTTAATTTAGATTAGACCAAACTGCATGCATCAAGATTTGCGATTCACTACTGTCTATTTCGCCTTTCCCGCGGTACCGAAGCTCTTTAATTACCATTTTGCGACAATCTTTCTGCCTAGTGCCTGTATTGGTTACACTGACGTCACTCTTATATCGTCCCAAATTTTTGTTAAAAAGAACTTAAATACTACATTGCTCAATATTTCTGACAATGAGTGTAACCTTCAGTTGCCTTACAAGTGTGTGTATTTTCAACAAAACTGAAATTGTTTAGATAAATAATTGGTGATTTCGTGTAACTTATCAATGAATAACTTCCCCGTCTAAGTTTTATTCTTTCAGTACTGATATAATTAATGCAATATTTACTGTGCCTTTATAAAATGATTCTTTAAAAACACTATACGAGGTGAATTAAATTAATTTACTACATTTACTTACCCATTCTTGAAATTTAAATTTTTGATGATTCATTAAGCTTATTCTTACCTTAACAAAATTCATTTCAAATATTTATATACAATGATGCGAAAGTAACGAACGACAATAACTTATATACAGCTCACCTGAAAACAACAGCAAGAGCTCACACAACTATACTTGATACATCATATATGATTTTAATTAATTTCATTTATTTTAATTCATTAAAATTATTGCAGTTATAACAATATACTTTAAAGAGACATTGATATTGATGAGGTAGACTTAATACCCAAAAATAATTAAAAGATAAAGAATTAGTAAATATTTTTGATACTTTTTCAATTTTATTAGGTTAATTCTTTAACAAATTCCGTACATAGAAATCATTTTGGGATCACACAATAAATCTTAATTACTTGAAAAAGGCTAGTGCTATGCGATTTAAATTGTTTGAATAATTTGTTAAATTTGTAAAACTTCTATGTTTTATATAATATTGTATAAATTATAGACTTAAAATAATAAGTGTATTTTGCAAGTTTACAAGTCAACTAGGTACTAGTTCACATTAATATTTTTATTCATAGCCAAGTGTTATATTTTATGTTGGCGATAAATTTTCTGAACTTTTATGAGCTAAAGAAGAAAGATTACGAAAGACAATTTCAATATTTTTCAAACGCAAGTATAAAATATCTATGCAAAGAACTTAATTAAATATTCTTGTTTAACCTATCCTATAGAGCTTTGAGTAATAATATTATTTATTGATTAGAAAAGCTTTGTACTGAACTCATGCAAAATAAGTATCTTGAAACTCAATTTTAGATAATATTAAATGAAATCATATTTTAAAATTGCAGCAAAAATGAATTTAAAAAGTTTAAATTTTAGATTTTTAATTTGAGACGTTTTACCATTGTAATAAAGAACTACTGTTTATATGCATTTCTCGTTTTGCCTTAATTTAGGAGTGAATTTATTGAAATCTTACATAGACATCAAATACATTTCCTTAATTTAAAAAAAATGTTATTTTAACTCTTTTTAAATCTTTGTAGAATAATATGCAATTATAACTAGAACATACTTAAATATTTATATTAAATAAAACGTACGTATTAACACTTCAGACGTTAATAAAACGAAAGATAGTTGCCATATGATAAATGCCATAAGCAATATTTTCAAAACCAGTGATAATACAAGGTTTATCACTGCACAGAGAAATATATGATCGTAATATTAATGAAACATGAATCATAGATAGCTTTTCATTAACATTATAAAACATTTCATTAGTTTAATGAAATTTTATTCATTAATCAATTATCAAATTCTTTAGTTGAATGAATAGATGTTCATTGGCTAGTTGACTAAATAAACATAAATGAATATCAAACTGTCTTTAATACAATGAAATTATTCTTTTGCGCAACAAATGTTTTAAGAATTCGTTCTTGATACTTTAATGAGATCATACAGTGAACGCGCCTAATATGCAATAATAAAACATGAAATTATCCGATTTCTTTAAGGAATGTTTTCTTTAATATTACACAAGTATGATATTTCAAATATTAAGAGTTCATTATTCTAATTATGTTCATTGAATCTACTAAAATCCTTGCCGAACGGTCCTGGGATTAACAGAATTTTTCTGACTGCATTACTGTGCAATAGAGCAATGCAATGCTAGTGTGTTGGATTATTGTTTTGGTGTATGTAGTAGTGTTCCTTATACATAATATTTTATATATCCACTCTTGCTTCAAACAATTACCTATTTAAAAATGATTTGCTTTATATACAAAGCAGATTACTGACATTTAGATTCTCTAGTACTGCATTATAAACGCTTTTATGATCTTAACGCTAATTCTATATCTAGATGTTGTGACTGTGGCCAAGCACTTAAAAATCTACCGATTTTCAAAAGGCACGTAAATCGAAAACGTACTAATAAATACTATTCCTCCATAAATGAAGGTAATGTTTTTAAAATGATGGATTTATATAATACAGTAGATGACCCAGTCAATTTGATGTTATGCATAAAAGTGGAACGATTCTAAAACAATCATAGACAAATGGCCATTTAGAAAAACCCATCAGCATATGGCTTGGTAAATTATTTAACAAGAAAACCTTACAAATTTTTAACTTATTTGATTTAGATTGATATAGATTTTAAAATAACTTTCGAAAATAAGGACGGTTTATTGATGCAGTGGGAAAAATCGTATGGAAAGATTTTTAGTTTTCTGATGGACCATATCAAAGACGAGAATATTGTTGGGGTATTTGAAAAACTAAAAAATGCAAATGAAATATCTGAGAGTAAGTAAATATTTTGATTTCAAAAGAGATTTAATAGTACGTATGTATTAACAAGTGGAACAATCAAAACTTCAATGCAAACAGTGATTTTTGTACTAAGCAGATAAAAAACAACTTGGGCTGTTGAAATGCTTTGTTCCACGAATTGCATAAACACCAGATGCCTGTTAATGTGGTCACTTTTGGCATGTATATTGTCCCTATATTATAAATGGATGGTTCTCTTATCCAAAATTTTAACAAATTACCCGTGAAAACCTGTGACGTGAAAAAACTGAACATTCATTAGGTATGTACTCAAAATATGATTTTATATATGGCTTTAAAGAAAGAAATACCCATAATTTTAACTCATTGATAGCATCATGGCCTTTTTCAGTAAACAACTTCATAAATTATAATATTGACATAGATTCTTTTCGACCTAATTTCAGAAATACTTACCTACGTAAACTTTTAAAAGTATTACTCGTATGTTTAAAAATTTTTAAATGTCCAACAATATAAGTTTATAAACTTTTTTTTTTAACAAATATGACTATTTCAACCGGCATTTGTTATGGTCCTTTAAATATTGAACATATTAAACGGTATGTTCTACAAACCAGTGAACCAGCACCTACACATGAATATTTGTTCTAAATACCTATGAAATAAGTTGAAAACTATTTTTACTTTCTCTTACATATATGAAATATAGTATTGTTTTCGTCCAAAATTGTCGATGTCGTGTGTGTGTGTGTGTATGTGTGTATGTGCGCGTGTGCGTGTGCATTTGCATGTGCGTGTGCGCGTGCGCGTACGAGTACGCGTACGAGTGCGAGTGTGTGTGTGCGTGTGCGCGTGCGTGTGCGCGTACGTGCGTGTGCGTGTGCACGTACGTGCGTGTGCGCGTACGTGCGTGTGTGTGTGCGCGTAATTGCGTGTGCGTGTGCGCGTACGTGTGCTTGTGCGTGCGCGTGAGCATGCGCGTGAGCATGCGCGTGCGTGAGGACGAGTGTGAGTGCGAGTGCATGTGCGTGTGATCATACGTATGCTCGTGTATGTGCTCGTATATGTGCATGTGCTTGCGTACGTGCGTGTGCGTGTGAACAGCATATCTCGAAAACGAAAAATCGTAGATAAACAAAATTCTATATTTAAGTTTGCATCCATCTTCGCACGAGATTGCAATAATATCATTAGAATCCAATAACCGGAAGTGCCATTTTACTCTTGTCATTCTTTTGTTTTTCAAGATTTTCTCGAAATCGGATGCAATGATTTTTTAAAAATTCTATATTTAAGTTTTGTATCTTCTGCAGATGAGACGTCAAGAATTTAGTTAAAATATAATCACCGGAAGTGCCACTTTATTCTTGCGATTTTTAAGGTTTTTTTGCAATTTTTTCGGAAACAGCTATAACCTTTTCTTTAAAATGTACTACGGTTATTACGTATTTAATGCCCCTTTATGTAAACTTAGCAGATTTACTGAAAAAATGCCTTGAAGCACATTATCAGGGAAAATTTCCGGAGTTACGCAGCATTTGGCCCGTCCAGTAACTTGGATGGGTGTTCGTTACAATTATCGTTTCAAAAATAAGCGTAAATAATAATTTAATCATTTTTGGACACTATTTGCATATTTATGTGCGTAAGAGAAACTCGTGTGTTGGTATCACACTAGATTTTTTTATTGTAAATTATACAATGACGTTTTTTTTATAAATTATCAGTAGTAAAATTTTAATAAATTTTAAATTATGAATGGCCTAATATAGTAGATCCACACTGATTGAAAGTTCTTTTCATAGATGAACACAGTGCTGCTTTAATTTGGGTATTCCATGGCTATTTTGTGCTTACTACTAAAATAACAAAAAAGATGTTCATACTGGCAAGAAGAGCACCACTAAATTTACTATAAAGGATTCTCAGGGATACGTATTTTTCATTGGTTCCAACCAACAAGAGGTGAAAGACCATATCAATTTCCTTAATAGAACACAAATTGCCGTTGATACCAGCACTTATGCGATTGGAAATAACTTTTTTAGTATTAAGGACATTTTTGTTAATTTTGACGGCATAAGATACAAATTTTCTAATATATTAGAAGCCTTAGATATGTGTTTCAAAGTAATTTATTTATTTCACCTAGAATTTGCTGACGAATCAGAAATGTTTTATAATTTTATAGAGCAGTGTTTTCTCAAATTTAAGGATAATTTAATTATTCAAAATTACATATTTTAATTTCTCATTTATCTTGAATTTGTAGTTATTATGGAGATGCAATATTAAATTTAAAGAGTAGCTCTAGAGCAAACATATTTCTTATAACGGGCAAACTTATAAATTAAAGGATTAATCTTATTTACATACCATTTACACAATTCATAAATATCTGTATTGGTAAAAATACCTTCCTTGATATTCTAAAACCAACAAAAACGGTGGCAATTTTTAAAAAGGGTGATCCGAGGGACGTTGACAGCTATATGCCAATTTCCTTTGTTCCTATAGTTTCGAAGATCTTTGAATCAATATTAAAAAAGAAATCGTTGTTTACTTTGAAAATAAGTCTGTTCACTTGGTGAACAATTCGGACTTAGAGCTTATAAATATATCGCCATAGCTATTGTAAATGCTTGTACCCCAAATATTCCAACCCTTTGAAAATGTATCCTCTGTCCTTTTGTGATCTAACAAAGACCATGTTTCCACTACCATCTTGATTGATAAGTTAAAAATAATTAATTTTAATGAAATAAATTATAAATATTTGTTCACAATAATAGCATAGCCATACAATTATCAATAATGCATGGAGTACCGCAGGGCTCGATTTTGGGGTCTATCCTGTTCTTGATATACTTCAATACCATCGAAAGTTTGTCCAATGTATTTAACTAATATTATATGCAGACGAGATAACTCTTCTTGTTGCAGATAAAACACTGAACAGAGCCTATATCAAACCACTCGAGGCTTTACAACCTACAGATATATGGTTCAAAAGAAACAAACTTTTTTGAATCATTAATAAGCTTAATGGTTGACCTTTAGTATGTGTAACCTGGAACATGGTGAAAATGAGAGTAAAATAAAATTTACTGAAATTTTTCTAGATCCTACTTTAATATGGAAACCAAAAATCGAGTAGATTTGTTACAGGTTGGTACAAAACATGTTTTCACTTAGAAATTCAGCAAAAAATATTTCACAACACGTTTTACTTTGTAGCCAACAATCGCATTCTTATAGCGGGCTAATAGGTACGCCAGCTAGCTTCGAGACTCCTTAGGAGGTTTCTTATATCTGCACATTAGTAGAATTAAACGATTTCTAGTTTAGGGCGCCAGACCTTAAGAGTTGGCATCGGATAGAAAAGAATTATATTGAGAAATAGCGACGGCTGTGTCCTACTTGTGTTTGGAAGTACATTAATTGTCACGTATGAAAGAAAACAAGCAAATTGTAATACAAATTTTAATAAAAATAAAATATCTAGTATTTAAAATAATTGACAATCCGTATCAAAACAAATCTTAGTCCTAATTTAATATTTGTTATCTTTATTAATACCTTAAATTAATAAAGAAATAAAATAAATAAGTACTTAGTCAGATCTTGCGATACCTTTGACTTCCTTGATATGTAACCGTGTGTTGTCCATAATAGTAACAGAGATGGTTGCTAGTTTTGCTGTTCGAATAAGAAAACTGGTACCACCAAGAGCTAGAAAATACGCGAACAAAGTTATATCTTCATAATAGGTAAATAATCTAAAATAGGTAAAACATACAAGGAATTCGCAATATGGGATGGATTATTTAGAATTAGATATAATTCTTTCCGTAGACTAAACACCATAAATAATAAAAGCAATTACCGTTTTATAATGTTCCATAGGGACTAACGCTAAAACAATATGGTGACCATTTCCAAAGTGCTTTTGAAATTTCAAAGTACATAATTTATGTACACACAACAAGAATCTGGACATTGCAACTTACTTCTTGGAACTGAGGTGGAATTCCTACTTTAAAGGCAATTACTAGAACAAAGCAAAGAAATAAATAATTGTTAACCTGTTTAACCTTTACGAAGCGTTGAGCTCTTGCACACAGCTGAAAGATCCCTTAATTGATAATTTGCGACATTGCCACGTTTAATCCTGAAAGCAACTATTTATCTAATATTATACAGAAGTTTGAATATTAGACAAAAATGAATTTTAATACTTAATCAATGTTCAGTTTGATTTAAATTATAAAAATGAACAAAATAAATTTAAATATTTTTAATTATTAACCTTAGGATTTCAAAAAGCAAACAAAACATGTAATGCACACTACAACTTAACACATACCCACTATGGATTATGCTGATCTGTAGTGCTACACGGTTTACTTGTTTAGGGTTATGTCCCTACAGCTAATAGGATATTTGGCCTCCAAAGATGCGCTGTGCGAATATTAGGCAAACTAAAGTACCCGAAAGAATACAGTTATGTATTTTGTTAACTAAACGTAATAACTTTTGCTTTCTTGTATTTATACTATTGTTTAGTCCCATGTAAAAGGAACACCTATAGTGTTATAATACTAGAAAAAGGAATGCACCCTGTCTATATTATCTAAGGAGTAATAAAGGTGAAAATGATATAAACAGTCTTGCACTTACATTTTTTAATTAGTTAGCGAGTAAATAAACGTGTTACTTATTAAAAAGTTTAAAGCGAATGTTATAGAACTTTTAATTAAAAAAACGCTGTATAATTATTAATATTTTCTAAACTTTAAGTTCTAAGTAGGTACTGACAATTTTTAAATTGTTTAACTTTAGCTGATTATATTTCAAATAAACTGGAATCTATACAGAATCTGACGATGCCAATATCATTTACGTGTAATGTATTGATAAGAAACTATTATTATTATTTTTTGGTCATATGCCACTTATTTAGATATACTTGGTAGCAATGTTATTTTTTATCTAAAAAGTATGATATAGGTTCTATGCCAAGAGGTTTATTTGTTTAAAAGTATAAAGAAAGCGACATAATATTTATAGGCAAGTCATTTTTTTCAATAGTACGTTAGTAAACTTCAGAGTTTAAAATGGATGTTTAATATTAATTACAAGTAAATATAAAATATATATTAATATTATTATTCAAAAGCACGCATAATATGCAAAAGTGAATATTGTTTAATGTTGAAGTTGTATGAAAACGTTTTGTTTATTTGGATAAAACATTAATTACAGCTCACTAAGCTTAAATTAATTTAATTCACTCACACGCGAAAAGCATAATTTTGCATATAATCCGTGCTTTGAACAACAAATAAAACTTTTTGTCTTAGTGTAAGTGTACAACTCATTTTACTCAAACGAACTGAAAATAAAATTAATTCCATTTATAGAGCATAGAACAATCAACATTGATAATTCACTATTTCTATTAATTTGAAATAAAAGTGGAGTAGTACATCGAAATAGAGATAAAGTACCTTTACTATCAATGGATACAACTGTATTAACGATGATTATGTATTTATTTAATCCTACAATGCTGATGTGCAAATTGAGATTTCACATGAATAAATGTTTCCTTATGTTTACCGTTTCCTTGAAGTTTTACGCACCAAACTTCCTCTACATGGCCGAATGATTTTTACAAGCAATACTTACCATTTTGCGAATTATGCCGAGTAGATACATATTTCTTTTATGGTATTGTTTGTGGAATGCCGGTATTAACAAAAATCGAGGTAAATGGTTTAATTACTTATGTTATTCTGTTTTAATATTTTACAACGACTGAAAAATATGGTACTACTAGCAAGAACAAGCCCGATTTCAATGTTTAATGTACGAATGTTTGCAAGAAGACAACAAAATAGTTAATGAAAGAATTCTAGATGACCAAATCGAAGTTGATAAATTAGAGGATGAAGTGTTGATGAATTCTGGTCTAATTAAGATGTGGTTAGCTTCAAAATTCTAGTTAGTAAGAAATGCAGTGTTTAGGCTTAGAAAAAAACAAAATAATTCAAATTTTAAATTTAACCGCTATCGTCACCCTATTCTTAAGAAAAAGGCAACGAAAGCATATCAAAGCAAGCATATGAAAAACAACAGAAGAAATGGCAGAATAGGATTTCCAAAGCAAATTAGAAAAGCAGCGAAAAATTTGAAGTATTGTGGTAAGGAATTATGGAATGGCGTTATGTATTAATTAAATTATTTAATACACGGCTCAAAATACATAATTGCGGCACAGCAGGCAAATAGAGGATGAAAGTATTTGGAAAGAAATGGGCACAATTTTAGAAAAATTTTTTAGAGGCGACCGAGGATCGAACCCGGGCTTCCAGATTTGTACAAAGTACAAATCTGGTAGCCTATTCCTTTCCGAATACCTTCATCCTCTATTGTGGTAAGGTTAAATTAGTTTACCTAAACTTTAGGTGTGGCTCAAATGCTACACCGGCAATCGTATAAAAGTTAAAAGAAATATTAGAAGATGCACGGATTTTCCACAGAAATTTATTAAACAAATCGATCGTTAACAGAAAAAATAGCGGCAGAATATCGTGTAAGGTAACCCTGTTGAATAAATTGTAAATTAGAATAACTAGAATAATAAAATAGAAAACAACATTGGCGGTATATTAGGTATAAATTTTCTTTAGAAACATAGAGGAATCATAAATTATAAATTATTGGAACTTTTTTGTTGGATACAACGAAGAAACACAAATTGAAACGTACCACAATTACAAAATAATGGTTTCAGGAAGATGTAAAATAGTCAAATACATTACCATTAAAAGTCAAGAAGATGTACAGTAGTACTGGGACAAATAACAGTTTTCATAGCCGGAACATTAGTGACACTGTCGAATGGCGCAATTGTTATTATATTTTTTTAATTCAAGAGATTTGGATGTGATAATAACAAAATTATACACTAGAAGCAGTTACACTACATAACTACGCAATATAACACCATTGGTAACCCTTTGGTAGATCAAGTAATTACTATAAAAAAATTTAATTAATTTACTTTAATTAGAACGTCAACTGATTATAGTTTTGGGTAACCAACGTATTTTTGTTATTATCCTAACCATCAAAGACACTTTCGGAAGAACAATAGCTTGTGCTTCTGATGTTTTTACCTGAAGTTGAACATAAATTCGGTATTTGTTTTATTTAAACTTTCTAGATACTAACCAGTCGACACTCGATTCCAACAATTGAATAAGTCACAAGTAAATACATATATCGAGCAATAAAATGTTAATATGTAAATTACAAATTTTATATACACAAATATTAACTAACAATATCTAAGAATGAACCCAAAGACCTTTTCAAAAACTACCTCTGAGGCGGGCCAAACAAAAATGTAAACAACTTGGTTCAGTGATTGTCCTGTATAGAAGATAATTCTTGGGTCGTAAAAGAATTTTAATTTTAAAATAAAACTACCTTGAAGATTAAAGAAATAGAATTTTCTTCTAAGTCAATTTTATATGTTGTAATAAAATCTCGCTTACTTTAAGCTTGTTTATATTATTTTTCGGTGTAAATAATACATGTTCTGGAATTTTTTTGTTCATTGCAGTTTGAATTTTCTGCGTCCTGGGCCTCGAAGTTACTGTCCACGCCGACTTTACGGTATTTCCATTTCAAACTGTAGGTACCAGGGAATGTTCGTACTGCAGGCCTCTTAACTCGTGAATTCACATTTGTTTCGATTTTCTTGCTTTCGGATCGTTTCTAAAATCGTGTTTCACCCTTGATACCCTGGCTATTTTAAAATTAATACGTTTGCTTTAGCAATTGTTTTAAAGACTTTACTGCTGCAACGATATTTACGTCAGAATTTGTATTTTACATCCTTAGGGTGAGTGTTTAATCTACTTTGTAGTCTGATTTATCTTTTTACATTGCGAAGTAATGGCGATCTTTCCTCTGGTGTTCGCGTGGTATGTTTGCACGAAAATAATGTTGAGTTTCTGTCATCTAGGGTTTTTATTAATTTCTGTAACGTCCCTTTCCTGGTTTGTTTGGCGAATCAGACATCTATATTTCAAACTGATTTTGGTTCAAATATAGTTTGATACCTTTGCATCTACTAGCGGTCAACTTAACTCTAAGTAGTTTTCCGTGCAACGCCTTGGGTTGCGGGTAACTTAATTTTACAGTGGCTGTTTCAGGCTTTTTATTTTTAGGATTTTAGAATCCTTTCTAAATTATTCCTTTATATGTACGAATTTTCATGGCACATCCGAACTTTAGATTGTTTCACTAACTTTGAAATTTTTATGTAACCGTTAAATTTGCTTAAAGCTTATTATTTCCCAGGCTAGCCTTTTTTTATTACTTAAGAAACTGGTTTAGGTTTAAAGTGCCACTATATATTATCTAAGCTATATAATTTTTAAAAAAATTATATGTGTGAATTTATTTAATTTTTCTAATGTTGGATCTTACGTGATTTGAATTAA
This sequence comes from Phrixothrix hirtus, assembly GCA_024586415.1. Classification (NCBI taxonomy): domain Eukaryota; kingdom Metazoa; phylum Arthropoda; class Insecta; order Coleoptera; family Phengodidae; genus Phrixothrix; species Phrixothrix hirtus. Next base: position 1,549 of record JAHWXV010013305.1, on the reverse strand, counting down.
TTCGCGAGAATTTCAACAACGCCGAAAGAAAGAACGACTACTATAATTAGCCGGCAGATTCAGTATTATAGATATTAAAGACAGATTATTTAATCTAAACGGATAGTTTTTAGTGTAATTTATAATAATCAGTATATCAGAGGAAAAGACAATGTTGTACCTGATACATTCTCGAGAATTGAAATTAAGAATCTGTAGCCATACTATATACATAATAACTAGAGAGAAAGATAAAAGAATGAAAAGAGTAGAGAAAAGTGTAATTAGTACGTAACATAGCGAGATGATTTATCATCCAAGTATTGTGTAACGATTAAGGCAACCAAAAAACTCATATGAACTAAGAATATTTACAAAGAAACAGTTTGATGAGTTTCTTAAAAGAAAAATGAAAAGATAAAGACAAAAAAGGAATGGCAGAAACAGAATTATGAATTCTGCATTCAAGAAAACGTTGCTGGTAGGAAGATACATTGATCGACGCTGGTACTATGTAAATCGTTGAGAGAACTTCAAGAAATGTGCGAAAAAAAAAGGTTTCCGGAATTAATAGTTATTAAAGATACGAAAGCAAGAGTAACAAATAATTCCAAGAGAAAGAGAAAAGTTCCACGAAAAAGAAGCGAAGACTATTTTCAAATCAAAAGGCAAGACAGGAGTTAAAGTGATTAGGAATAAAACTAGCTATAATGCGGAATGTCAGTTATGTGCTAGATAAAGATGCACAGGAAGTTATACTAAATGATTTTCACATATTACAAACAGGAAAAATAGCATGCAGGATTTTTTTTAAATCACAATCACAAATGTGATAATTGTCAAAGGTATAAATATTCAAGACTAGTAAAAGAACCAATGAATATAACTTTGCAGCATCGAGGGCACTTCAAAAAATTGTTATAAATCTACCGGGACCATTAGAGTCAGATACAAATAATAATCGATATATTAAACACTTTAATGTGAGTTAAGCAAATTTTTGGAAACGTATCCTCTTACAAATAAACAAACAACGACAATAGCTAAAGCATTTGTGGTAAATTTTATATTAAGATATGGGGTTCTAGAACATATTTTTACAGCTCAAGCAACAGAGTTTTTATCAAAAGTTATGAGTGATACATGCGAATTACATTAAATTTTTAAGTTGTAATCGATAGCTAATGACTACAAAACATTAGAATCGTTAGAAAACGCGCACAAATATTTAGGAGCACATTTAAGAATTCAAATAATGTAACTTATTCCTGTTATCTTCAATAAACTTATAACTGTAGGAGTATTTATTATTCGGGGACAGACTAAGTTGCTATAGTGCGTATCCCCCAGGAACCAGGGTATACCTCAAGTTATTGTTGCAATAATTGTTTTTCTAATAGTTCAAAAATTGAATTAGTTTTGAGCATAATTTTATTTTACTAATCAATATAGATTAATGTTAATTAATAATGTAACGAAACTAGGTAATTGTTTTTATAATGTTTATTTATATTCACTTAATTATACACTTATTTATAAGTAACTATGTACACTAATTTATTTTAAATAT
>JAHWXV010013292.1:0-10521 GCA_024586415.1 Phrixothrix hirtus | reverse complement strand
ATATATATATATATATATATATATATATATATATATATATATATATATATATATAGGTGAAAATTAACTATTAACCGGGAAAACGCCCATTAAAATGAAAGCGCAGGACTATCATTAAATATACAAATTTTTGTGAGAAAATATCAGACATGCTTATAAACCTAACCATGGTTTCGAATATAGTTGAATTTGTTAATAAGGCGTATTCAAAAACATTTTGACACGCACAATCAGCAGCCGTATATTCAGATAAACCTGAAAGCTACATAAATTACTTTTCCCAATGCGAAACTGTCTACTTGATACTACAATGTAGCATATTATGTATTTGAAAAACTTATATTCTAGAGTAAGCTTGTATTAGCCGATAGAATAATCCTATGTATATCAATTTCAGATGTTACCCGAATATAAGGTTGATAGTTATGCACGTCAGGCTTCATAGATGATGAACTTCACTGGATCGGAAGCCATGCTAAAATGTTCTAATACAGTTCATTTAGAGGTAACTAGTAGTTTTAAATTATTACAAGAAAGATTTCCCAGTGTGAAATCAATTTTCGCTTTTATACATAAGATTAGTACATTTTACAGTTTATAAGGTTGTTCATTCTACCCTTTGGGTCAAGTAATAGCTGAAATAGTAATAAAGAGGAAGGTAAACGATTCAAAAAGTGCAAACATGACCCTTCCTCTAAGACCGATTTTGACTACAGTATTTCCAGATTCGCATTCTTTTGTTGCATTAACTTGTAAAAGATGCAATATTACAGCAAGTTACTTGACCATGCCTATCAAATAACTTGTAAGAAATATTGAAAACTAATGGACAACTAGTTTTTCATCAGGATAACACTCCATGCCATAAATTTGTAAATCTGATATAGTACTGGCTACCTATCAAATGTGGCTTCGACTATTGCCCTGTGTATCTTACTCGTTCAGTATGAAGAATTTTCACGCTGATAATAGGATTTTGCAGTAAATGCTGCCACAAAGTATAGTCTTGAAGAATTGGATGTAGTGACTTACACGAATTGTAATAACGCTTGTGTTTCATTAAAATAAGTATGTTGCACTCGCAAAAACCGATGTAAAACAAAAAATGTCATTTTTCTGCATCGACCGGAAACTATTAATGTTATATTTGTAAAGCAAAAACTATTTTAGCTCATTATTCAATCAACGTTTTGAAGCAACTGGTTGCGAAGATTCATCTAATCAACTCCTAATTGACGATTTAATAAGAAAGAGGAACAAAAGCTGCATTGAAGCTTCTGTTTGAGATATTTTGACAGTAGGTATACGAGAATGACTAATCCTCGATACTGAGTTCCCCGTTTCGGTTTTAGTAAGCGCATTTTGAGTTAGTTGCTTGAAAGTTCTAAACACTGGTTCAGACTTTCAAGCAACTAACTAAAAATTCGCTTACTGAAACTGAAACTGGGAATTCAATTACCCTGTGTACTGACACATGGTCATTGTAAAGAACAAATTTTTCATGTAGCCCTAAGAATGTTACGGACTTTAACGAGAATTCCAACGTTCTATTAAAATGTACAAGTGTTAGATTGTCAATACTTGAAGCAATTCCAGAAGTTTGGAATTAGCTCTCGATCTCCGAGTAATCAAAAGTGTAACTAGTAAACCAAATTTAAAAATTTAAAAATTTTCCAATTTTAATTCTTTCTGTAGCTTATAATTATATAATTCCGAAAGTAAATATCTAGTTATAGAAATTGTAGTTTTATTTTAAATAGTCTTTGCTGACCTATAACGAGAGGTCTTGTCATTGTCTCACACTGACAAGTTGGTAGTTATTTGTATTTCGCGTATATTTGTTGTACGCCCTGTATATATCCGTGTATAATTACTTTATTGTCAAATATGTATAGGATTTGTAATATTGGTCCTAATTATTAACACGTAGTACGCTGGCTTTTGATGGTTGTTATATGCTGAGGTGGTGACGAAACGCTAGCTGCCCATTAAGCCTTTTGGACATATGCAGAGCCGAACAATGGATTACTGAAGGTCGTAAAGGATTTTAATTTGTTTATCACTAATTGACTGAATAATGACACCGACATTATTTATATCGTCGAGTTATGACCTGTCTATGTGATAGTGCTGATGACCTTCGATAAATTCGTTTATATTTAAAATCTAAAGTTTTGCTATAAATTTCACGTAATGTAGACAAAATTACTTGTTAGCTTACGAACTAAATATACGCATTCTGTAAAATAATTGCGTCAACGTTTAATTACGTTTCAAAGATAATACATTTTTATTTCAATGATAATCAATAGCTTCTTAATCACTGCAAAATATAAAATTACGGTGACAATTTATCTAAAGAATTATTTTAAATTATTTTTCAATATACGGGGTCTGCACAATACATACATGCAATATAAATATGTTTCTCTAGAGAAAGAATATTAAATGCTAATTCTTGTTTTAAATTTATCAATATTCATATTTAGTCTGCAAAACTACGGACTTACTTTAGTTGACTTTTTTTGGTATCTTTATTGTGAATATTTGTTTTCTTGTCCATTTTATAAATTTGGTTACAATTTACTGACGCTCTTATTCTTGACCTTCACTAAGTAATTAAATTTTAACTAACAATATTTTTTTTGTTTTGCTTTAGCCTATTTTTGATTAACGAACGTATTGTTCATTGCATCTTTTGTTATGTAACTATATTATTTAAATTTAAAGAAACGTTATATCATATCCATTAGATACGAGGTCTCAAGATAATACTCCAGATTAGCTTTTATCTATAAAAAGCATTTCAGTAATCTTTTTGCTTGTTAACGTGTCCTTTACAAGGATATAAAATTGATATCATTCTATTAGACGAATAAATAAAAATTCTAGGTTAGCTTTTATCTATAAAAAGCGCTTCAGGTATCCTTTTGCTGCGTCCTTAATCAGGATATAAAATACCGTTGAAACCATATATAACTTTTTGGTACATAATAATGTATTGTTAATTGTTACTCATTATACTAAGGGTTTGAATAAATACCCATTTATTTGTTTAAATTGATTTGTTCTGATTTCTCAAAACCTTCCTTTTTCCCCTTCAAACGAATTTAGGATTTCTTACGTCTGCTGCTCCATATGCTGAACAAGGACTGTGAATAATCTTATTTTAGGTGTACATCTTGTCGTTCAGGTGTTACTTATTGCTGTTAATATGAACGACTGGCGCCTTGCTCTTTTTGTACTTATCTTACCTTTATTTTAGGAAATCCTCGACTTAATTTGAGCCAACGGATTTCCGCTGAGAAGTATACATATTTTATTATTCTTTTTTTACCACCATAGGCTACACCATACCCCCCTGATCTAACGATTTACTTCTGAGGTAGCTAACGTGGCAGTATTGACGCGCGCCTTCTCAAGTTTGACTGAATTTGGATATCCGGTAGACAATAATTGTCCAAATCCCTAAAGTTGAATCTGTAGTCAAATTAATTGGCATTCTCGAAGAGAAATGGTGGCAAAATTTGAATGAAACAAGCTTCAATATATGTTGAATATAATTTCACTTATTTCATTTAAATAGGACTGCTGCATAATACGTAACCGTTGTGATTACTGTTTTGAAGGTCGTTTTGTATTTGGTAGCGTAACTGATAATCGATGATGCGTAGGGTTCTACAAGTGATTTCATACAGCGCATTTTACACTTTTGATAGAATTTATTAAGTTAACCTACCAAATAACATATAACCATTTATATAAATAATTACATAAATAAATCCTCAATTTCCGCCACTCCCAAGCAGAATCATTCCCAAAACTAAAATCTGGGCGGCAACCAATGCAAGAAAATACTGAGATGCGCGTTCTATAATTTTCCTGTGGGCTACGCTAGCGAAGTGGACACCGTCTTGGCTATTCCTACAAGACGAGGACCAGGGTCAGACGGACATACTTGGCCGCAGAAATACTGGGTTATTTATTGGACTGCAATCTCACTGGAAACATTCTTTGACTGCCTGTAGGATTATTGTAATACTGATAAGCAATAGTAACTAGGAGGCCTAGTACTGACACTTAGAAGAAAGTACACAAACCTTCAGCGAAGATCTGAGAACATAAAATCTTGGGCTGCAAACAATATTAGTCTGACACTACAAATCTCGCGTGTCGAATAAATTTAAAATACCTTCAGTCAGTTGCTGTAAAATCAAAATTTATAACAACACTAATTCAAGGTAGGTAACCAAAATAATGCAATTATACATTATTTAAGTACGGTATAGGGACTAAACGAAAAGTTAACTTCCAATAGGAAGACTTTAAGTTAAGGCTATTGCAATACGAATATGAATTTACAACGTAACAACGAAGTTCTACAGAACTATCAAGTGTATGGCAATATCATTCCAACTTAGAGTGTAATACACAACAACGGTAAGTGTAAACATTATTTTATTACAGTAGCTTACTACCAGTCAAACCATTATTTATAACAATATATTGCTATATTTTCAATCTCATTGAAGGTCTGCCTGTTAAAGCTATCGAAAGAATGTCTTCTGTAAACTTATATGTAATACGGTCTGTTTATATTTTTTACAGAAGTTCCTACTCGCTGAGAGGGAGATAATAGGGTACGTTTTAAAATTCCAGTGTTTGCATTTTTTCACAGGGTAGTGGCTATAATAACCAATAAAATGAATTTTAAAACGTAACCTAATTTAATTGGGTTATTTATTATGGTTTTTTCACAATAACAAGTTTTATTTTCTTAATTCCAAGATGGAATTTGTTTAGCAACCTAGATTGTTATCTATAATGTATTTTTGCACATCCTTGTGTATTTGCTTATAATAATATAGTATAACCCTAAAGTCGATTTTCCTTTGTGTTTTATTACGTTAAAATTCTAGATTCGCTTATCAGCGAATTTTCTCAGAATTCCCGTTCTATAACCAGTTGTATGTCTAGCTTGCTTTAGATTCTTGGGATACCATATTTTTATATAACGGTTCTTTTAAGCTATTTAGATGTTGTTTATATAAATAATGTTTTCTTGTCTATATCTAATTTTCTCGAGTTTACTTAAACTAAAAGTTAGCTTCCACATTTAAATAATTTGAGAATCCTATAGTATGAATACTTTAATTAGGTTTAATAGTTTACTATCAACCGCGGTCAATGATGTTTTAGATTGTCAAGGCAATCTTCATCCAAGCAGGGCACTATGCGACAACGGATCGCAATCTTGTTTAATCACCGAAACGTTAGCAAAAAAACTTGAACTCAACAAAGAACGCATAAATCTTTCGATAATGGGCATAGGTCAAGCTAATACAGAAGCTGTATATCAAACACGAGTAGAATTAAAGTCGCGATACAATTCAATTCGTTGAACCGTATCCTGCACAGTACTGAAAACTATTACAGACAAATTGCCAAATTCTGCAATAAAAAGGTCAGATGTAATTGTTCCAAAAAGTATAAAATTAGCCGATCCAAATTTTTTAATTTCTCGCGATATCCAACTGCTAATAGTAGCCGAGCTATTTTACGAAATACTCTGCTTCGGGCAGATAAAGGTAAATAATAATCAACCCGTATTCCAGAAGAGTGTCTTTGGTTGGCTCGTATCGGAACCGGTACCCACGATGGGAGGCAAAAATGACATCACGTGCAATGTGGCTATTACCAATGAAAATATTCTGGGAAATCGAAACTGTAAATCTCACAGATCGATTTATCTCCCAGGAAGAAGAAATATGTGAGAGGCATTATGTCGAAAACTTAAATCGTACTATAGATGGACACATAATGGTAAAAATACTTGTGAAGAATGAAATAGCCATAAGACTCGGCGACTTCAGGGTACGTGCCATGAAGAGACTTGAGCAACTCGAACGCAAGTTTAACAGCGATACCACTTTAAGGGAAGAATACGAAAGGTGCACGAACGAATATATCGCACATGGTCACATGAAAGGCAGTGATGACAAGAAACACGGTGGTCAACTCTGCTATTATTTCCAACATCACGCAGTAACAAAAGAGACCAGTGCCACAATGAAATGTAGGATAGTATTTGATGGAAGCGCCAAAACCTCTTCTGGTCTATCTCTAAATGACATCCAATGCAAGGATCCTACCATACAGCAAGATCTCTTCTCCATTCTTTTAAGATTTAGGATGCATAAGTTCGTCATCACCAGTGATATAACCAAAATGTACAGACAAGTGCTTGTGGATAAAACTCAAACGTGTTTGCAACGGATATTATGGCGTACCAACCCAGGCGATAAACCACTAACGTACGAGTTACAACTGTTACTTTCGGGATGACCAGTAGCGCGTTTCTTGCAATCCGTTCTTTAGTACAAACAGCAATAGAAGGCAAGGACAACTACTCAATAGGCGCAGAAGTTACAATGGGCGACTTTTACGTAGACAATTTTTGACTGGAGCGGATACATTAAAAGAACTGCAGCTGATACGACAGCAAACAATTGACCTGCTACGTTCTGGACACTTTGAACTAAGACAGTGGGTCTCAAATAGCAACCAATGCCTAAGTAACGTTTCATCTTACAACAATAGCGATACGCTATCCTTAAATCAAGAGCCAAGCATATATACTTTAGGAATGTTATGGAATTCCAAGTTAGACTTATTCTTATTCAACCAACCTAAACCGAATTACAGGAAAAAAATCACTAAACCTCATATTTTGTCACGGATAACGCAGATTTTTGACCCACCTGGAATAATCAATCCACTAATTGTGCAAGCGAAGCTATTAATGCAAGAGTTGTGGCAAATAGGATTAAAGTGGAATGAATCAGTTCCATTAATGCTACAAAATAAATGGGTATTATTCGAGAAGGACTTAGAAAACCTAAATCTTATACAAATACCAAGAAGAGCTTTTGATCGCTGCAAAAGACGGATAGTTCATCTTGTAGGTTTTTCAGACGCAAGCGAACGAGCTTACGGAGCCGCAATATACGTACGTACAAAATATATTACTGGAACAACTTACAGTCCCTTACTTTGTTCGAAATCAAGGGTAGCACCTCTAAAAGTAATCTCTCTGCCGCGGCTAGAACTATGCGGAGCCGTTCTTCTCACTCGACCGATGAAGAAAGTGATGAACCACGTCAACTTCAAATTTGAAGCGGTGTAGTACTTCACCGATTCTGAAATCACTTTATCTTGGATTCGTTCGGCATCATGTAATTGGGGGATTTTCGTGGCCAATCGGGTAGGCGATATACAAGAACACTCGAACACTACCGATTGACATCATGTAAGGTCAGAAGAAAATCCAAGTGATCTGGTGTCGCGAGGCGCATCACTACCAGAGCTTATTAACTCCGACCAATGGTGGACAGGCCCTGAATTCCTAACAAAGGAGTTCGAGCGGAATTCCATGGAAGACTCAAGAAAGGACATCGAAATACCAGAAAGCAAAGTTTCAACGAATTGTGTCATTTCAGACGACAGTATATCTTTCGTAGATGCGCTAATTGCTAGATTTTCGAGCTATCACATATTGGTCGCCGCAATGGCTTATTATCAACGTTTTATTAAAAACATGAGACACAGTATAAAGGCAAAACAGAAGCTATGGGATGGAGCTCTTGGCATCGCAGAGTTCCGTGAAGCTTCCGATGACTTAATAAGACTCATTCAAACTACACATTTTCGCAAAGAATTAAAACAATTAAAGCATGGGAAAAACATAGTACCAAGTAGCTCCATCATATCACTTAATCCATTTATACACAATGACGGATTGCTGAGAGTTGGTGGAACACTGTCAATGGTTGATTTGAAATTCGATTACAAACATCCGATACTGCTGCCCAAGCTACACGCTTTCACTGAATTATTAATTCATTATGAGCATATACGCCATCCACATACAGGGTTAAACATGACCTTAGCCACCATAAGAATGAATTATTGGCCGATATCAGTAAAGGTTACGATTCGAAGTTTAATGCGAAAGTGCGTTGTAAGCTTTAAAACCAACCCCCGGGTAGAAACTTATAAATGAGTGAGTTGGCGCACACTAGAATCACTTCTTCAAGACCATTTTCCAAATGTGGCATAGATTACTTCGGGCCATTATTTATAAACGAAGGACACCGCCGAAATGATAAAACGAGCAAATGTTATGGTTCTCTTTTTATATGCTTTGCCACAAATCCATACACGTTGAATTAGTAACGAGCCTCAGCACAGACGCTTTTCTTGCTTGCTTAAAGCGATTTATCGCTTGGCGCGGAAAACCAGCAGTTTTGTATTCGGATAATGCAGCTTACTTCGTCGGCGCAAATCACGAATTTAAAAAACTATACGATAAACTCGCAAGTAAGACCGAAGATCCGGTAATGGCCAACTTCTTATTACAAGAAAGGGTTAATTGGAAATTCATACCTCCACGTTCGCCACATTATGGAGGTTTGTGGGAGTACCAGTATTTTATTGTGCAGCACAAAGTACAATTCAAAAAATATCCATCATTCCGAAGGTATACTGAGGGACTCATAATCAAATCCATACGTTGTAAGTTATCTACAAGTTTTGGTAACCGTCTAAGAAAATACAATTTAATAAGGTTACCTTAAAGGGTAATACAGTGAAAGAAATTAATTTTCATTTCAAATTTTAAGTAAATGAAATACAATACGCACTGTTACCTAAAGACATTGTAAACAAGAAGTTTACTTAACAAAGATTTATGACGGCAACCCACACGAAGTACACAAATATTTACGAGAGCCTAAAGTAAAAGATCTTGTCATAAGATTAGAAAATCGTTCATTCATCTTCAATTGCGATTTTCTTTAATACTGTTGAATTTATAAGACTTGATATTAAGCTCTATTTATTCTAATTATCTCTCAGCGCTTAGTAAATAACGCTTTTTGCATTAGTTTTGTAATAAAACTCAATTGTGTGAACTTTGAATATTTATTGTGAATTCCTATAAATCCTCCAGATTAACAGGCAGTCACCAAAAAGGCAAATCACCATCAAGAAATAGTAATTTACACAAGCTGCATAACAGTGGAAAAACCAGTGCATTGTTATAATTAATTTGGGGTTCGTCACATTAGGCAATTTTTACGGGTATAGATAACAATCGCTTCACGATTTATTTAAGCTAACCCAGAAGTCGTAAAGATTCAGTTACTTATTTACGTACCCCCCATTATAAAAACAAGTTATCTCTTAAAGGTAACGCGACCGACGAACATCCTTATCAGTAGATCATCTAGCGCTATAGAAGCGGTATTTCAAACATTTAGGGTTCGTCATCAACTGCTATATTGATCATTCACAGAAGATGTCTATGAAGCATAGCTATATGAAGTTGAGTCGAAATTTGAAGATTACATGTTTAGCATATATTAACGAAAATTTGTTGAAAAAGCACATTAGCATTTCTACGGTTACTCATGGGACGCTCTTAAGATATTAACGGTACAACGTAATGATACAACAAGTATAGTTTTTGATCAATTATACTAACTTATCCTAACTGTACATGATTACGTTTTACTATAACTACCTTAATGGGATTTGGTTTTCATAGTATACGGGTTTTTGGATTGCAAATAAAATAATGCTAATATTTCCAAAGCGTTTCAGGCAAACGGTTTCAAAATTCAATTTTTCCCAAACAAAAGTGGTCTACTGTTATTTCTTTGTAAATGCATACGAGGGTTGCCTTTTATGTTGCTACAAATGACCACTAGATGTCGCTCTAATAAGTTATTGCCATATTCGTAAAATCTGACATTTTCTATTGTAAAATCCGTGGCGGCTTAGAAATTGACACAGTAGTTTGTTTACAGTGCGCGTTTCAAGAAAGTAATTTTGTGAAAAAATGGAAATTACCCGTGAAGGTTTTCGTTGGATGATTTTATACGATATTCGTAAAGGCCTAACTCAGCAACAATGCTTAGAATCGCTTCGTTTAGCTTTTGGAAATGAAGCACCATCAGAAAGGACTGTTTACAATTGGTTCGCAGAATTTCGTCGTGGTCGTGGGTCAGTCAGTGGTGAATCTCGCGAAGGTCGACCAAAATCGGTTGTGATTCAAAAAAACATCGATACTGTACGCAATATGATTGAAGAAGATCAGCATGTGACATACCGTGAGATAGAGGGATCCCTTGGCATCTCGCAGACTGCAATACATTCGATTTTGCATCAACATTTAGCCGTGAGAAGAATCTGTTCCCGATGGATACCGCATAATTTGACCGAAGCACAAAAACAGGCTCGTGTTATTTGGTGTAGGGCAATGCTTAACAAATTCGACCGAGGGACTGCAAAATCCGTCTACAGCATCGTTACAGGTGACGAAACTTAGATATACTCGTATGAACCGGAAACAAAGCAATAATCCACTGTTTGGGTGTTCCAAGATGAACAAAATCCCACAAAAGTTGTTCGTTCGCGAAGCACATCCAAGAAAATGATTGCTTGTTTCTTCGGTCGTAC
>JAHWXV010013286.1:0-25858 GCA_024586415.1 Phrixothrix hirtus | reverse complement strand
TTCCTAAAATTAAAGGTATTTAAAATAAGAAGATATTGAATTGGTTTAGATAAACAATTATAATCACATAAAATAATAGTTACATGCCTTTTCCACTAAGTTTCATGAATAATTTAACGGTAGTAAAAGAACATCTTATCCTAAATTAAGTGATTAAAACATATAGGGAGAGATTCCCAAACAAAGACTAAATGCTTAAATATTGTAATCTTAATTAATTAATAGACTAATTATCGAGAATAAGCTATTGGCCCCTTTTGGTGAGTTAAGGTGGCCCTAACAATACTTCTTTCATTAAGTTAAGTTTAAATAATCAAAGTTCAAAAATATTGAGATGGAATGTCCAAATCTCACTGGAGGTGAGCAACTTCCTCAATGAATTAATAGGTAGTGTTAATATGAATTCGGTACCTGTGATAGTGGTAAATGTTGACGGCCAGGTTTCCAGGAATTTATCGTATCAAAAATACTTGTCCCGACGTTCAACGACTGCTTTTGAGCTGGTTGGACGGGATAACGAATTTCTTGACCCTTGTTAATAGATTGGCATTTGATCCACGATGAAAACAAAAACGGGTAACTAATTCGAATATATTATTCTGGAACGGCCACGACACTTTACACTAAGCGTACATGTACCTTAAAAGCTCGGTACTCTAATCAATGCTCGAAGCAAGCTCTCTTTAACCTTCCAATTCTCGGGGAACGGAGGGGGGGATGTTCTTGGTTGCCAAATATTTTTAGAAACGACCCTGCGTTTGTTAATCGTTGCAGTTAAGTTAAGTACTGTTTACGTTTGAAAACCCCTGGTTTTCAAAAGTTATTTTTAAAAATAGAATTTATAATGATACAGAAATCTTTATTTGTAAATGTTGGCATTAACAGAATATGGGTATTTTACACGTTTAATTATATTGATATTTTCCTATATACAGGGGGTTCCCAAATAATAAATAAAAGTCTTCATATTTTTAGTCGCGTTTACAACCGTTTTACTACAAACGAAAATATTTTTACTACAATCAACTACAAACGAAATTCTAACTAGACGTGCAAAAAAAAATAAAAATTTTAAAAGTCGAGTGCCAGGTTCACAAATGCAAACATCTTGGGATCGTCTCAAGATATGCATTTGCATCGTCTAAGTGTATGAGACTTTAAGAGCTGCAAACACCCAAATTGGAAGCATTATCGTACCTACTTCAAGCAGTTATTGAGACTAGAGATCACACATGTTACTAGAATTCACTAATAAATAGACACACTAATTTTGTTTCATTTTGTTCAGTAGGCTGCGCTGTTTAGTAATTAAATAATACCATTGTAACACCTACTTTTTGCATTATAATAGTTTTTACGTAATTTACAAACACCAATCATAAGGAAACGTGCCAAAAACAGCTGAAAATACAGTCTTTAAAAAATAATGTGGGCCGATTTTTTGCTAGTGAGTGTAAACATTTTATTTACCGGATTTAGTTCCCTAAATTTGTTTACGAATTTGTTTATAAACCCTACAGTTGCCACTCAATGTCATGCATTTGTGCCAACGGTTTCCGACCCTTTGATGCAGTTATTGGAGTCTGTTTCTGAAAGTACACCTCGTTGTAAATACCTGAACGTCCTCCATACCTTCAAAAACGTCCGCATATACGAAAAAATTGTAAACTGGATGGGGTAACGTTGGAATACCTTATTGAACAAAAAAATCCTGTACTCTTAACAACAAATGCGAGGGCGCATTGTTATGATGCGAAATTGGGATGTATACACACAACCCGTGTTCGTAAACGCCCCAGAACGTCCAAGAAGAACACTACTTTTAATTTTTGCTTGCGAGTTTTCGTCGGAAGTTAGCCTCCCTCTTGAACGCACTGTTTGCTTTAACAATGAGTCTATGGATTATACTAAAAGAAGCACGATTCATCAACAGTAACAATTATTTCTATCCAAGTTCGCCCTTCGATCAATTCGTAATACACATTCCTGACAAATCGACGTTCAAGCGCGACTATTTGGAACCATCTTCACACGCAACTTTTACATCTTTAATTCTGTGTGAAGCATCCCACATACAACTTCAACCGACATTAACCAAAGCATTTGACGGTAGTCGAAGGGCTAAGAACAGGAATGTATGGTCTATCATCGCCCTTGCGCCCCTCTACACCGGCGAGCCCATTCGTACGTTGTGATAAACAATCGTCTCCAAACACAAGACGGAGTCTTAGAACAACTTCGAACGGCTATTGCTACTTTTTACCAAAATCTCACAATTCGTTGCTCTATTTTCTCATCGTACATTTTTAGAATAGCGGTTATACGCATGCACTTACGTTTCACGCAATAAATTAACAACGTAATGACATCCAGCTTTGTGCTATGTACCTACCCTTTACAATGTTGCCACAACGTTCGTACGAAAATCATTCTCATTATCTATTTTTCATATCTCGTATTCCTTAAGCTGAAAATTTTGGTGGACAGAGATACTCAGCAAACCAAGAGGCTAAGCCATTGTTGCCGCTGATTTAACAGAATTTGAAAAAAGCACTTTCCGTGATGGGAGTAGTACCTTAGAACATCGCCTGACTGCGCCTTTCAAGGGACAATGTTTAAAGATAGAAATGATATTACAAACATAAAATCGTTGCTTCATTGCTGGCTAATAAAGTATCATTTCGCCCTCGATTAGTAGTAAATCAGATTGCTGAGTTTAACGCAACTTTCCGTGTAAATGATTTGCAGGTTTAGTTTCTCATGCGCAGTAGGTCAAGAGTTAAAATATCCATCTCTATAGATGGATGGATACCAGGACTATTCTACAAATTTAAGTTCGCGAGGTAAAATATATTCACAAACTTTGGACGATGATGGAACCTCTAAAATCCAATGTTCTAGGCGACTTCGGCTCAAATTTAGGCGAAAAAGAAATTCCTGAAGAATAAATTAAAAATCGCTGAGAACGTTATGCTCACTTTAGATATAAATAGAAAGAATTAATTTTGATAGTGATATTTGAATACAGGCATTCATCAGTTTGCTCTTCGAGTATTTTTTTCAACTTTTTTGACGAAACTTACTACTTGTTTGTTTGTTTTTGTAGCTGAGGGTTCGGGATTCGAAATTTCCCTTGGTCCTCTTGGATTAGAACTGTTATATAGTTATTTTGCCATGCCTACTGGAATTCTGCCGAATTTGGAAGACTCCCACCGCTAGTAGGGATTTTTAACGTGCCGAACATCACATCGACACGGGGCCTATGATTTTACTTTCTTATCCGAGAAGAAGGCCTTTTTAAGTTTTTCTCCCCTGAAAAATTTACTGACCGCGATCGGGTTTGAACATGCTTCCCTTGCTAACCGCTACACCAGTCGGGGCCCGCCTAACTTACTACTTAGTGCTTAAATCTTTTCTAAACTTGACATGTTCCTCAGATTAGTTTTCTAGCTCTAAGTTGTTTAAAACTTGTGCAGTTGTGCTATGTTTGTTACCTCTGTCTATAGTTTTACGAGTCTTTCCATAATTAAGAATGGCCATTTATTTATTTGGATTAAAACATGGACAATTTAATTGGACTAGTAACTTTTTAGTGATTGTAAAAGAAAATAATATACAAATATACAAACCTCCTCCACTTTTATAACACAAATATGGAAACCTCCAAACTGAACCTAAACCGACGCTGTAGCCAATACATGCTAAAACAAATTGTAACTTGTTTGACCAGTAGTGTCTTCTAGGCTTCTTGTAGTTGCTGTCTGCATCATCGGATGCTTCATCGTAGCTGTCTGCTTCGTATAAGAATTCTTCTGGCGGTCTGAAACAATATATAAGTAAAAATAATAACGTTAACAATGCTTATAAAAAGTTAAATTGAAATTAAATATTTTGACTCAAATTTTGTGTAAATTTTTATTATTTAGTCTATTTTAATCGTTTATAAGTCTACCTTCTTCGAATAGCGACTCTATTTTGCATTTCTATGGTTCTGATGTAACATTTTATGCGCGTTCGCTTCATTTTGAGTTTGCACATTTCACGTTTTTTATACAGCGAATTTATGACTCAGTGGCGCCGCTAATTTTTAATTAGGAGACTATTACAGGGCGCATTTGAATGAATATAACATTGATTTATACGGAGATTTAAAGTTTAATTGCTATATTATTAGCGAGACATCCAAAACCCCAAAAGGACCACTGTTGATCGCTTTGGGAGGCCATGTTTTATAAAAAGGATTTATCATCTACATTCAACAAAGTAATCAACAAAAACGATCCTTTTTCAGTCATTTAAATGTATACATTTTTACGTAACCACGTATTTAAATTATTCTACGCGAGATATTAAATAGACCTTCAATATAATATATCATGTGAACCAGTGAATACAGTCCTTATTAAGGTTCGGGTCTATTTCACATTCACAGGCAGACTAAACTATTCAGAACTATATTTTGGGGTTAACCCTTTAACGGTTACTGGTATATATTTTTACCATTACTGTATGCGATACTCGACCTTATAGTTATTTTAAATTATAATATTATAGTATATCGACAAGGTAAAAAAATAAAGAGACACAATAATGAATTGTTTTATTTATATACACGATACGTTTTAAATGCAATTAAAAATTTTATATACCGTGTCTTACTTGCGGAGGTCTCGATCATCAGCGAGCCTCTTCGGCCAAATGTCGGAAGAGGATTTTACCGTAAAATAGACGTTTTGGTGTAACGACAAATGCAGAGGGAGAAGGAGGATGGCGGTGATATAATGTCTTAAATGATAAAGACGGGTTTTAAACAGATTTTGTTCGCATTTCGAGAAGATTAAGAGGCAGATCAAACGAGACTTAGACGAAATCTCGGATCTTGCAGTCGAGGCGTCTCTTTATGTTCACTATTACTACACACGCCGATTGCACGAAGAAAGTTTTCCCGAGGAGTTCACTTTCAATCATCTATTGGACTTTTACTATCATCTGTTGAACAAGCGACAGAAGAAAGAACGCGAAGAGCTCGATTCTGCTTATTTCGAGCTCCGCAAACGTAACGACATGCAATTTCGTCATTACGACGGTTCACACAGAAACTTCCTGATACACTCGTTAGCAGTGTAGTACGAAACGGCGATGAAGAATTGTGT
This sequence comes from Phrixothrix hirtus, assembly GCA_024586415.1. Classification (NCBI taxonomy): domain Eukaryota; kingdom Metazoa; phylum Arthropoda; class Insecta; order Coleoptera; family Phengodidae; genus Phrixothrix; species Phrixothrix hirtus. The sequence continues at coordinate 20,705 of JAHWXV010013286.1, read as the reverse complement.
TCTAACTAATTTATATGGACGAGAGGTTTGCTTTTTCGCTTGTCGCTATCCAGACGACAAGACTCGGTCCGCCTGGAATCGCGTGGTGTAGGGGAACTTTTCTCTCAGAACGCAAACAGATTATATATAGCTCGACATCGAGAAATCGTAGAATTCCTAGAGGAATTCTGCGGCTTCGATTAATGGCATAAATTTGTCGATTTGGAGAAGGTGTGGTGGTCACTGATATCTTTCAGTTTCAAGATCGGTCGTTATCTGGTCTCGATAGGTTAGAGATCGTTCTCTTTGTTTTCCGTTTATTCGCCCGGTCGTAAAGATATACGCTACAACGCTAAAGCCCTGCATAAGCTACTGAGTAAATGCAACGCGTTGCCGAAAGGTATAAACGTTAAAGAATTTATGACCGCAACGCTGTTGATCTGGCGCTAGTTCTTCGACTTGCGGACTAGTGAAGAAAAGCGAGAATTTGGACGAGATTCGCGTCCTACCACATAATGAACATACCAGTTATGCCATGGCGTTCACCACCAACGGTGTAGATTGCTCCATAAATATGAATAGACATTACAAGAGAATGAAGCAACTGGAGAAAAATCGTAAAAAATTAAAAATAAACGCATCAACTACTACTACTACTTTTGATTATGATTGGTGAAATTTCTCGGTCTAGATCCGGGAGTAATCAATTATGTAGAAGCTTGTCACATAAATCTAGATAAGAATGGTGGCGGCTGCGGTGCCGAAGAAACCAATTGCTTGATAAAATCGAGCGCGTACAAACAGACCTGGGGCGAGGAACGTTCGCGTCGTCGACATCGTACAAAACTTAAAGGTGCTCACAAGCGTCAACTGTTAGAAATTCGTAAAGGCTTCTCCTCTAAGATAACCGTTAAATGTTTCGAGCAGTTCGAAGAAAACGAGGCGTACATTTCATATCGCTTACGGACATTCGGAGATTCCCAAAAGTATTACAAAACGAAGACGCTGTACCGCTTGAAATGGGATTCGCACATACGAATGCGGAAAGCCATTGATAAACTAACATAAACTATTGACTCTAAACGACGATGATGACATTGTTAATAATGGCGAAAAGAAGGATAAAAAACTCTAGTTTGTTTCGGCGATACGACGCTGAAGCAGAACGTCTTGTACGGCGGTAAGTTGAAACCAGCTGTACGCGAATTGAAGGCGGCCTTCCACAGGCGTCGCGACAAATGTAAGGTGATCTCAGTGGACAAACATCTCACCACTCGCTCTTGCTCTCGAATGCCTTTACCGCCATCATTGTCGCTTGATATAAATAGCAGCAACATTAGTAGTGACGATAAAACCCTCAATAAACGTCATCGATCGGCCCATCGATTTCAGATTTGCCAAAATTGCGAATTCGTGTGGAATCAGGACGTTAACACAGCCCGTAACATGATAATGGTCGCTACGCGATCTGTGTAATATACTAGAACCAGCTGTAATACCGAAAATAACAACAACGATATAAAAACGGCCAATGAGTTTGTTCGTTGGTTGGATTTTTCGCCGATAATAAGGTCGAAAATCGTAATTCTTAATATTTGCAGTGATCATTAAAGGGTTAAATAACTAAAATATAAATATTTGAAAATCAATTTTATTTATACGTACAAGCGGTATTTATAAATTCAAGAACTTGCAGCAATTACAAGAAATATAAAACATTCCCATTTTCACAGAGCTACTGTAGTTTCTTAAACACATAAATGTGAGGTTTGTTTTCAAATTAACTTCCAGTAGATATTTACAAAGACAAGAATAAAAGTGTACAGACATAGTTTAACTACCTATCGACACAATTTTTGCCTGAATTTTGGAATTTATCATAGCGTGACACTAACTTTTGTATGCCCTTATCAAACAAGTTTGCCATCTGGAAGATAGACATTTTCCAACACGGTTTATCGGCTCTTTATTGCATTCGGATCACTGTATCCCCGATCACACTTCATCTTTGCGAACAAATGAAAATCACTGGTTGCTAGGTTTAGGTTATAGGGTGGATGGTTAAACACCTCCCATCGAAACTGCTGGAGCAATGTGGCGCGCTTGCATTGTCATGGAGAGGAACCACGCCTCATCCTCATCCATCTTGTAAAAAGCGAATAACACAGCGAATCAAATACCACTAAACGAAATGGTCAACCGAATTAGATGGTGCCAGTAACATGTCACTGCTTGTTCCTGAGTATGCATCAGATGACTGCAATAAGCGAGGTGACGTATTAGCGTACCGAAAGTTTATTTCTGAATACCCCTCGTATATCTAAATATTATTTATTTAAAATTAACTTCAGTTGAATTCAAATAAACTTTATTTAAATCATAGCTCTTTTAATTGCGAAATTTGGATGAATATCTCTGTTCAGAAATATTAGTTCAGAACCCAATCCCATAAAATTTATGAAAAAATAAAATTAAAAATGCAAGTTAACATAAACTTGCAACAAATAAAATTTAATTAATTACGCGATACCAATTGAATCTGGCAATTTAAAGTCTTAAAATATCAATAATTACTATAAATAAAGAGTTTGTTATGAATCGATAGTAGTCGATGGTTCTTCATCACAATGTAAATGGAATTTAAGCCCTGGGAAGACTTATAATTACACATTCCAAGCGAGGTTTGCGACGCTAGCAAAGCGGGAGGTGAGAATTCTCAATAACTATAGCTTTTCTGTGGCAATCACCTGGAAATGAATCCAAAATACATAAATTGTCAAAAGTCGGTAAGAAGGTGCCACTAGCTTTATTCGGAATTAACTATCTTAGCCGAGAAAGCTAGAAACGTAAGACAGCAATGAACACAAATCGTCAATGATTACTAAATACGGCATTTAGAGATGTTGGGGTTTGTACTTGAGGCAAAACTAAACACAATCGTTGAATCTAAAGTCGCTCAAAGGGGGTTGGTAGTTTCCGTGAATTTATGCAATCTCAAGCGTTATACTTGCGTTAATGCTGCAGAAAATATGGGCCTGAGGTATATGGTAAAAATAATTACATTTAATATATGTATCTGTTAAAATAAAATTAGAAACTATGCTAGCACCTTGAAATAAAAGAACAATTACATCTCAACAAGTATAATGAATTAATTGTCAAATAAGGTGTCAAAATATATGTCAGTCGTTAAATTAAATTGCTATAAATCAATCTACAGAACAAGTTCGTTATCAATTAATTTTGGTAGAACCCCCCGCATGAAAAAGTATTTTCTACTGCCCCAGACTACATTAAAATATTAACTAGACATATGTATTTTCAACAAAAAATCGAGACAACTGATAAAATTACTACATATGGGTCACCCTGTATATATGATGCGGTACCTTAATACAATTAAATAGAGTAACGTTTATGTGGAAAGCTCGTAAATTTCCGTTTTTAACACATATAAATTACAAAATATAAACTAGAATCTGTTTTAATTTAATGGTTTCCTAATACAAGTTTTTCCTAACTGAAGCAGCAATCTCATACAAATTCAATAACTTCCGATTTTACTGGAGTTATACAATAACTTACTTCGAGAACGTCGAGTTTGCAAGGTTTAATTTACTTCAATTTTCCTGAACCTTCTTTTTAAATTTATCGACCACCTGTTTTTCCTACATCGGAATTTGCGGTATTTATCAAAATAGCCGCCAGTGTGGGTTTATCTGTGCTGATCATCTATTCCTCTACAGCTATGGGATTATCAATGAACTGCTTCTCACTTAATTAACAACTCAATCTAAAACACGCTCGGCCACAAAAACGGCGACCTAAGAAGGTCCTTTTACTTTAAAATTTTACAGAACGTAAAACAATATGTCTACTCTTCTATGATTACTTGAAGACTTCTTTTGAGGACGCTACTGTTGGAATCATTTTTAAGCCAATCCAAAAGTTATATTTTTAAAAAGACCAATTGCGTTACTGCATTATCGCGGTAAAATTTATCCGAGAATTGCCGAAGAGAAATTTACAGCATAGATTATGTCACTGTCAAGGAATGTTAACCGTCAAAATAGGGATGGCCGGGTTATATTTTAAAATTCATTAAATTTGTTTTTGATTGATAATAGATTTTGTTTTATTTTTGATGACTCATGGCTGATTCTAGAGCTCGATATTTAACGTGATCAAGAACGGTGTCTAATCGCTTCACTTCCCGATCAAATTTACTTCAACATATTTGAGTTGTATTTACAACACTTTCAATTAATGAAACTACCGTTATTAATTATAGTTTAATTATATTAACCAAATACTCAATTATAAACCCGTACATCAAAACTATAACAACTAAGCCAAAACTAATACCGCCATTGTTCATCGCGAATACCTTCCTTCCTTCATTCATCGGCAAAATCTGCGCATGACGTCGTAAATGAAGAGTTATGCGCACTACATATATAAATTTAAATCAAAGTAATATTTTTAATTACATATGTGCTATTTCAGCATTTTAAATATAAAAAGTTAATTTAAGCAGTAACAAAATTTATTTTATTAAAATGGCCTTTAAAACTACGTAATTTATCTCATGGATTACTTAAAAACAAGAATGGCAACAATAATTGATTTGTTAAATTAAAAATACTTAAAATTATTTTAGAATTAATGGGCTTAAAATAAGATTTCTTATTATTACAGAATAACACAAAGAATCGATTTATCTTAAAATTCAATTTACTTAACAATGACATTCAAGGATAATGCATGAAAACCATACGAGATGCGTTCAAAAAGTTGATGAATTGCAATTGACCTTAATGTTTATTAACTAAATTTGATATTTAGGTATAACCTTTATATATAGAATGCGGCGAATTAAAAAGGCGTTTACATCTTCACCGGCTTCTGGCTTCTATTTTTGGTACATTTAACTGTACGGAGGCCTTTTCAGTGTTTATTATTACGATATGACAGAATTATCAGGTCGTATGGAAATTCAGAACTGGAAATTTTAATCAAGATGATAAGGTAGTGTATGGGATAGGAGAAAAGAAAACGCTAAGAAAAATGCTTATACATCAATAGTGTTTTATAAAAAAGGCTTGAAAGTTTTGGTTTTGTAGGTGTGACGTTATTTCAAATTTATCTAAAATATTTCATGTTTAAGGGTCTTGATTTATTCGATTTTAACCAAATGCAATTCCAGGAACACCGTGTGGTATTTAAAACCACGTTTGACATTTGAATTTATTCAAAGATTTTATCAAAATATATTCCGATTCAAAATGCTATTTTAAAAGAACATTTATAGCTTGCATTCTAGAATAAGAGAGCAATTCAAGCCCTTGGCTACATTCTAGCCCGTTCTCTGTTCAAGCATTATCAAATAAATTAAAACGACGGCATTGATAACCTTGAACTATTGTACAACAAAGTAAAGACAGGCCCCCGTTTTAACTTCAAGGATCGATTGATTATATTGTGAAATATGATATTATATAGTCGCTAGTTTCTAATTGACTTACTATTGTAGACAATAATTATTTCTGATACAGTTATCCGAATTTCAGATTGTTTTTGGATGAACTCAAAACACTTTTGAAAAGTTGAATCCTCTCTGCGTTTTCTTCAGCGAATGTTTATGGTAAATCACTGACTGCACTCACCGGACGTGTCGCTCCGCTCACTTGGACCGCTACTAAGAGAGGTACTGTTCTTGCTTTAATTCGAGAGGGCATCAAAATTCTTGACTGTTACCTCTTACTTATGGCCCTGAGCTGTATTCTAAAACCCTGAAGATTATCCAAGGTGGTCGTTTTGTCCAAAACCGCCAGACTATCCTACAAGAAGCCAAAGCTGTTTGGATTGACATCCTTTCTGTTTAAAGGACTGGAAAAGGTAATTTCTGAATATACATGTAGCGAGATATTAAATTACTACCCTTTGCACCGCTACCAATACGCTCATCAACCAAATAAGTCTATAGAGATAGCTCTAGACAAGCTTGTTTATAGTGCGCATATAAATAAGTGTGGGAATCTTTTCTAGATATCGAAGAGGCATTCGATAATGTTTCCTTCGACTATATAAGCTCAGCTATCTTCGATTATGACATATATCCACACATCCTGTTGTGGATAAAAAGCTTTAGAGAAGGCAGAATCTTCACCGCGACCTTAAATCGCTGACATATCACAGCCTCAGTCACTAAAGGCTGCCCATCACTTGTATGGAACATAGCAGTTAACTACCTAGTCAGATCATTCAACTCTAGAGACATTTTTGTCCAGGATTATGCAAAAGATGTTGCCCTGCATATTACTGAGAAATACCAGGGCCGGCCAGCATCCACTGGGCATCGATCCCAGGAAAACGAAGATGGTACAGTTGACAAGAAGGAGGATGCCTATTCAGGGACCTCTTTGATCAAACAAAACGCTTTATGTTGAAATTCTAAAGTTAAATATTTGGACCTGATCTTCGACCAATGATTAACATGGAAATGTCACATAATAGAAAGATCAAGGAAAGTGACAGCTATCTTCTGGGTGTGCCGTCGCACCTATGGGGCTACTTAGGATCTGACTTCCAAAGTAGTACATCATTTGAACACAGCGTTGCTCAGGTAGCCCTAGTCTATGCATCTCTTGTCTGGCGACTGTGTGTAAGAAGGCAATACACACATAAACAGGCATACTTAGGGATCGGAAACGCCCTTAAACCTGCGTTAATCACAGCTCTAGAGGTGTTGCTTAAAGTGCTTCTTTTGCGTTTTTGGGCGAGAGCGGAGGTTATAACAACCGCATCGAGACATACATTTTCAACTATGAAGATATGAGATGAGAGCTATGACTGGGATTACACTACAATCACAACCTACCTGCCCAGCACGTGCTAGGACTTGGGGTAATCGGGCGATGCCCATCAATGCCTTCATTACACATTTTACTACTATAACCATCAGAGCGGTACAAACAATCCGCACCAATCGCCCAATTGCAGAGGCCTGCTCTGCTACAACAAATATATTCAGTGATTCACGCAAAATGGAGCTCACTGCATTAGGGCCGTGCACCTCTATGTTTCAAACAGAAATGTTTGCCAATCAGGAAGAATCCATAAGTAGGAACCATCACAATCTATTGAACCCTCCATATCATCCACACTGATGTGAAAATGCTAGAAGACACTGTAGACTCTAGCAAATAGCCACAAAAACGTTACTATTTGCTAGATACCTAGTCACCAGTGACATGAGGGCAACGAAAAAACTGATAATTTGGCCAGGGCGGGTACTTTCATACAAACAGTCTCCATCAACGTTGGCTTACTCCAGTGGCTTATAAAATCCACCATTGATGCTAACCTATTGTTTAGGTTCAGGCAATGGTGAAGTAATAAATTAAATAAACTCGAACCTTGCTCATAGACCTGGCTTCCAATCAAACCCAGTTCTTGCTTTCAACTATGAAGAAAATGAATCCAGGCTTGCATTGCCCTTCACACTGACCACAGCTTTAACAAACGTCCAACTACAATGAAAATACCCCCTTTCATATATGCGAATGTCCGGTGCTGGGCAATTTCCACACGACGCTAACGCTTCCCCTCCAACGGTATTGAGGTTTCTGAAAATCTCAGTAGTCGGTTAGACCAGCGGGCAGGAGTTACAACGGATCTAATTAGTCCTGGGTGTTAGTTTAGTAAGAATCTATCTGATAACAATAGCAGGGAATGCTTTATCATCGGCTGACGGCAGTCCAGCGCTGTCCTGAATAAATAAAATATCTTCCTATTTGCCAATGTTGGCTATTTTTTCAACTATTCCTCCTAAACTAGTTCTAGTTGATCACAATAAATGTTAGCAGGGATGATTTTTCCCATTTTTAAAACTTACCGTTAATGACTCCTGCATAAATCCACAAAACACGTAACAAACCTTTTCGTCTGAAGTAAGTTTTTGAAACCGGTCTCCGAGTGCCATACAAATGTTTCGACATGCCTGTGATACGTTGGAACCAAGTTTGAACTTGTCATTAAACACAGACGGATGAGATGTATCTTGGAATTCGAATTATTTACCGTTCAGTCGTTAGTGAGTCGTTAGAAAAGTCCCAGGAATTGTGATTAGCAGACATTGGCAAACGTTTTCTGGGTACCCGATATTTGGCTGTGTTGTACCAGTGAGAAGTGCTTTCCTTGGGTTAAATATTAGGCTGTTACTCAAATTCAAAGCAAAGCTGCTAGGATCTAGGAGGAATATTTTTGTTTTTTGATATAAATTCATTTTTGGCTTATAGTACAACTCATTGTTTGAATATGAAGAAAAGTTTTCACGGCCAAAATTATTGCGCCAACTTTCACTTTCGTAAGGGGCTTAGTTATGATAGAATGATATTTCCAGTTACTCAATTTTCCAACCAAAGTAGAGGTGAAACTTCAAGAAGTAACAGAAATGCTAAATCGGCTATAAACTGGCAAACATTAATCGAAGTTATAAGATCGGGCAATGTTGTGCAATCATCCGTGAAACTCATCGGTCTACGTCAATCAACCGTAATTGATTTGTCCAATTTTGCTACAAATGCGCGTGCTTGATCAAGTTACTATGCTTCTGGAGATATGTTTTGCGACAGCAAAATTATGTTATAGCCTTTTTGGGAGATTCCCTAGGAACTTGAGGTACCCAACAAGGCCCAGGTAGAACACAGGCATATGTCTCTTTAATAAGGTTGGCAAAATATTAACACATGAAATATGTATGTAAAAATTAAAGATGTCACAAATTTACTAATTAACAGACACCACTGATTATGACACGAATGTTGCAATTACAACCAAGCAGTAAACAGATAACTTGGACTCGTTCAATAATACCATAATAGATCATAGCAATTAGTGTACAGCTCGTTCGTAACCTCTTTCTATTTAACTCTCATAATTACGCTTTCTGAAAGTGATACTTCGCCTACGGTAGTGGATGGGTGAATTGAGTAGCTCAGAAACTACCATTGCCACACCCAAGCTCGGACGAAAGAAGAAGATTATGGCATTGGAGCAGCTATCCAACCTATATAAAAACCTATTCGCCCAAAATGTTTCCAAAATGACGTCACTGAGTTTGAAAACAATAGTACTCCAGATCAATAGAGGAGAATCATCAGAATCTGTACTGCCAAGACAGTCAGATGGATAAAATAAACTTAAGAGAAGAAGGTTGGGTGCACAGAATGAAGTGGAAACGAAAAACAGAAAACTCGAACTACCAAAACCCGCAAGAAAGAAAAAAAAGTGAAATTTCTAGTCTACGTCACTGGATCGTGATAGTTTATAAATGAAAGATTAATTATTGAAACACTGAATATATAGTAAGCATGTAATAGTATTTACATCATTATAGCAAAGCAATAATGTTCAAGATTCAGCAACTTACTACGTATAGCCAAACACTCAAATTAAATACTAGGGCAAAGAATTTGCATTAACTAATCGTCACGATGAAAGACAGTAAAGCTTCTTCCATTCATTTGTTGACATTAATAATAGATAAAGCAAAACAACTGCAAATTACACCAGCAAAATAGTAATTCTTAATTTACTTAAATTCGCCTGTAATGTTTATAATGCAATCCACTTACAGGTTTTTAAAGTTGTGACTTTCAATTCGAATATTAGTAGCTGACATATTTATTGCGTTCTTTATCAGGTAAATGCGACGCTTGGCCCTTAGGCGGCGAATAATAATTCCTCTGGATGAAGACGCCCAAATGCAAGTTCACCTTAAAAATAGAAGAGTTTTCAAAATGAATCATATTTTATGAGACACCACTAACCAACTATTTTGGTTAATGGTACACATCTATGAATTTTTTTACTCAAATCCCGCGTGTTGTTTTACATGTCTTATTAAGGTTTCAATGACATAAGTCGATCCTTCTCTTACTCATTTCGACTCTATTTCTCTCTATTCTAGATTTTTTGTCCTCATAGGAAATATAAATCGTTTTTATTGTGAGATAGACATTAGTCAGTCGCTGAAAATTGAAACAATTCTATAAATGTTACATAATAAATATTCTAAAATGAAATATTACAAAAATTTAATGCATTTTACTCAAACTAGAAGATTGTCTATTTATAGTTTGACAAGATAATGTAAGTAAATGACAAAGGCAGACCTTTCCGCCTTCTGTTTAATTTATCTGCTTGTTCATTACTTTGAATGCCATTGTACTAATGATGATTACCACAGACACTAACAGCAATATTTTTAAATTTTTAAATATCCCAGAATTGAAATGAATTCTCTGAAATTATTCGAACTATTTACTAGACGGTACATAAACTCAAATTTCAAAACAATTTATTTATAAAAATGACAATAAATAAACTGGATGGTCCATAATGCTTGAACAAGTATAAATCAAAATTGTAAAAGCTCGTAATTAAATCTGTCATAGAAGTAGATGAAATGTTTATATTGTGTCAAAATCAGACACGATCCGTTCCCGAGAGTTGTTGTTACAAACAATGACTTTATTGTAGCTGTAAAAATATCCTAGGTCCTCAGATATAGTCGATAAGGTTCCTTTGCTTTTTGTCTGCTTCGGTTTAAAACGTCATGGGTGAAGTTACCCCACACTAGTGATTGTATTCACTTATGGAATATCAATAGAAGTGTATGATCATGGCGACATGAGGGGATATCTTTCCCGTTAGGTGCTTAATTTCAACTTTTATGTGTTCTGTGAGTCTTTCAAAGAACTGGTGTTTTTGACTTAGTTATAAGGGCTTTCGTTTTGAACTCTAGTTAGCTTTGAATTTACTTATGCTACCCATGTTGCGGTATTATCGGCAAATTAAAATATCTCTGTTAATTAGTTACTTTTTATTCTGAGGAAATTATTTGTGTATGTTGGGTAAAGATGAGGTATAAACTTTGTGGCAGTGCCTTGCATCTTTTAACTGCAGCTATAGTAGTTTTCCGTTGAGAATAGGTTGCGTAACTGAATATATAACGACATTGCACATCACATTAAAAATTGTCACTAAGCGGGAAGCAAAAATAATTTGCGAATTACACACACCTGGACAGCTGAATTGAAGCAGGGGTCTTGGACCTTACCAATATTTAGATGACAAACACTTAGTTAAATCGAAAATCGATAAGCGCCATTGTGAGTATGCCAGCTAACAGAACGGATGACATTTGAAATGAACAAATTGATGACCAAATCATCTGAGCACAAAGTTCTGCCGTTTCACCGTGTGTATAAATAAGGTCGATGTTTATTTTGTCAAATTTAAGGAAGTAGCATGTAAAAATGTTAAGTGTATATTTTCAATCGGCGAGGAGAATTTGGTTTTTTTATAAATAAATAGGGCGCTTCAAAAATGTTTAGAAATACATTATTGCATTCTTTTCATCAAAATCAACAAAAATTCCCCTAAAAAAATTAAAGGGTCAATATTGCGATTTTAATTTTTATTTCTTTGATATTTTCAATGTTCCTATAAAACAAGTTTCGGAAATATCTCATTAACGTCAAAAAAGTTATGATTTTAAAAAATTAGAAAGCAAATCTGAAACTCGAGTGTTCAAAAGGTCTAGCACGTGATTAATTGAGGTACTGGATTTTACACATCATAAACTGTTTCACGTGTTCGAACACACCTGGAATATTGCGTATTTATTCACATGGAAAACTAAAATTGCAAAGTTTAAAGATCTGTAGCTCCCTTAGTATTGAGTCATCGAACTTTTTTGCAGACATTTGTGTTGATCTGGATGAGACGAACACGATAATGTCTAGCCACTCCAACATTTTTCAAACACCCCGTATGGAATAAGTAGCGAATTTATTTTTAACGGGCTAGGAATAAAAACCTAGAAAATAATCTAATTTTTGGGATTTAAAATAAATAAATGTCTTTATTATACGCTTTACATTAAAGCTTAAATACGTCCTTCTATTTTTAGATGTGTTCTGTCACGAATTGTCATAGCTGTAGATAGAGGTGAAATAGCCTCGAAATTATAAATTCAAGCATGTGGAACGCGAGATAACGGCAGTGGAATGTAGAATTAATTACAAGCCTTCCTCGTCCTAAGGGATTCTCATGTAAGCTACTATTTAAGGTTTGATCAAGTACTCATTTTCCTTTATTAATTTTATACCACGCAGAACCAATCTACTTATTTACTATTTTAAATTTGATCGATTAATTATGTCCTACTAAGCTATGCATCATTTAACATCTTTTTCGACACTTAATCAAAAGCAAGCACGTTCCTATACTGAAAGGAACATTACTTCTAACAATGTTGTTCTAGTTTAGACCAGATAGAATTAAGTAGATTTAGGATACTCTATTGGTCGACCAAACGCATTTTGCCTCTTGCACTTTATTAGTAAAGGTTTGATTCAATTCGTGAGATTTATTTGCGTGTATATCTTATGTAATCGAAGAACTGGTGCAATATATGACTTGCTTTTAGTGAATCTAGTAACTAATCATCAGCCAAACGAACCATTGACTCACTGATGAGTGAATAGTTATATTCTATAATTAAAATGTAGTTAAGGTAACCGAAGTGCTTTGCAGTCTTTACATATGCTACTTAGGGTACTGCCGCTATTCCCATTTTCCCCCTAGACACCTCCATGTTTTACTTATCGACCTTCCTTTTTAGGTATTCTGTGCGTGTATGAGTTAGTCCCCCCCAACCCCCCAACTTGAAACTATTCCCAGTTTGCCCTGTGTTCTACAAGTTTCGATCACCGGAACGCTATTAAACCCCTACGCTAAGCTGGTAGCGTTTTAGTAAATGGAATTGCTCAATTCCGATAGTATTTCAGAGTGACCACCCGTTTACATCGTGAAAAACTATACGTGCATCAGGTCGTCGAATTTAAATCGCTAGAAATGGTAAAAGCAGTCAATTAAACCGTACTTTGATTCCTGCAGAGCTATGTTGTTAATGAACAACTTTTGACGTGTATATCTTCACAATATTTAAGATTTATTTTACTAGGTATCTGTAATAATAACAAAATGCTTACATAATTTGCTTTCATCTTTCTTTTACTTCATGATTTTGGAAATGTTACATCTTGTAAAATTCCTAGGCTTCAATTACATTTCGTTAAGCACTTGTGACTGGGGCCAACCAATTTCAAATATCCAACATTGTGTCTATTTTAATTTTAATAAATATAAGAACTCTATTATTTAACATTTTTCTAATTTGGTAAACATTTACAATAATTTTTAACACAAAGATATATTAATTACTAGATTTCAGTATATAGAGTACTGACTTGATTAAAAGTAGATTAATATGAAGCAAATATAAAATTAAAAGCGTATACCTGGTGGTCGCAAACGATTGAGTAACTAAAACTTGGAATTAAAATGTAAAAAATACCGAATGTTAAAGCGTATTGCGCATCTTGGCCGCACGTCGTAGGAGATTACATTTTCATCCCCAGGAAGCTCTGCAGCTATTGTTTCAATAATGTTGTTGCAATTTTCGCTGACACTCGGGAAGTAGAGCTACCAGCTTGGGCGAACTACGATTATCTAATTGTCTGGCGTCCTTCAACTTCCAAGAGGTTATTTCTGGCAAAGAAAAACACGTATTTGATCATTTCTCCCTACTTTTATGGGAGTAAGCTTCCTCACGCAACATTTTCTTTTTGACTCTAACTCATCGTAGACTGTGATATCTGACTTGGCTTTTTCATTACTTCCTTATTCTGTAACTTTAGACACCAGTTTATTTGCCTATATTTGAACTTTTTCATTTTCTAGCTTGTTTTTTCCGCTATGGCCGGGGCTCACCTTGTTATTTCATTGATAAATACATGCCTTATTATTGGCGCGTCCAGTATAATAACGTATGATTTAAAGGCCGCAGCAAGTTAGCCGACTATAAAAATTCAAAGGTCTGCGTTTCTTAATTTTATGAAACTGTAATCGTAAATGAGTTACAGGATAATCGAGCAATGCTACAGAACGTGTTTAACAACACCGAACTTCTTGTAAACACACGTTATTTTTTTGTCCAACAAATTTTTATGACATTTGACGTTTTACTAATTTATAAAATAGGTCATTTTGAAAATTCAGGCCAAAGATTATTTAAATGCCGTTACCTCTGGATCTCATGTTACATATGGCGCTCAACGTGGGGTAATCGATAAACTTCACTTGTTAGAAATTAAGTTATAAAGTTTCAAAGAAATACGAATACTTTTCCTTAGTTGTTAATTTATTGACGTGGGAATGCTTTTAAATAATTTACTTGTGATTTATATATTTAAATTAAAGCTATTAAAATACCGGCTGGTTTATATGATTTCAATATTTTATGTTGTAATTTAATTTAGTAAAGCTTTATTATTAAACTATAACCTATAATTTATGATTAATTTGGATAATTATATACTATTACCTAATAGATTTTAATATTAACGCTATACGCAAATTAAGAGACGATCTTTTAAAATGGGAAATAATATTCTCGTGTTTTGTAATGCCGTTAATTAATTACTAATTTATGTAAACACATGCTTTTACAAATAGGTATTTACAAAACCGTAGCATGTTTCCTGCTTTTAATTGACATTGTGGATTTGCAGTTCACCGCAATTTCTTTTAGTACTTTTTTATATATTTTAATTAATTGCTAAAATGGATAATGGTCCCTTATCAAACATAAGTGTAACGTCCTTTATGCAATTGTAGCTAGTCAAACGCGTTCGCGTTTAGACAATTACAATTTAAAGACTTCATTCGTCGCTTTGTTTATGTAATTTCCAAAACGTATGTTAATGTTAAAATTATGAAAATTTGTACATTTCCTTGTTATAAACAAATTAAAATACTACAGTTACTTGAAGTAGGAGTGTTATGGAAGTAAAGTAACCTTGTTAATAATTTATAGTAAATTCCATGAAATAATTCGTTTTTGATAATATTTCTAGTATTGGTGAGGCAATAGTGCATTGTGTTATGTAATTTGTGATTATGAAACTATAATGGATCTTACTTATTGTGTAATGATTAATAAATATTCAAAAACAATTATTTACTTAAAATAACATCGTATTCTTCAATTTTTATGTTTATATAACAGTGACATGTTTTATCTATAAACGGAGAAGGACATCATCAGGATACAATATTTAAATGTGTTAATAAAACATTCATTAAACATTTTTAAAGAACATTGACATGTGTACAGGGTGATCATTTTTTGACGGGGACCATTATAAAAAAACTAAAGTTGAGGCTAAGTGCGTAGCCTTCTGATATGAAGGATAGAACTTCGAACATATTGAGTAAACATTTGGACAAGTAGTACGTGCACTAATAGTGTCGCAGTGCAGCGATTGTTACTATTTAATATCTACAAGGTTATATGAGGGCAGCCGAATTTAGGATATACCGGGTTAAATTTCGTAAGACACTGCGTAAAGGCAGGTGAAACCTTAATACATTTTTTACTAACAGCATCATGGATGATTTCAAACGCATATTTCAGTCAATAGATCTTAGTCAACCAAAACGTGTATGAGCTGGGACTACGAGCTTAAGGACCCGGAGAGTTCAAGAAAGTATGGGCCGCAAGTTAGTCGCAAGTGCCTATGCCACTGTCTACTACGAAAATCCACTGCCAGTTAGAGATCGAACAGTTAATTCAAGTTATCTAAGGTGGAAATTTGTTTGGCAACTTTGTTGCTTCTTTAACTTGTTACTAAACAACTTGTGTTATACCAACCAATAAAAAAGATGGAGTCGCATAGGTCTTCTAAGAATTTATGATAGCCGTTAAAACATAAAGATTTCCTAACAAAACTAAAATAATTTAGATAACAATTTGAATAAATTAAAATTTAATGAGATCTAGGTTTCCCTAGCCCCAACATAAAGATACAATAATCAAAAATTTAATTTAATATGTCCAGTTAAAATTGTTAAACATCTTTCAAATACGGGATGTTTCCAAATGTTGATACACTGAGTCGATAAAAATATCGATTACCTTGACCGAATAACTTTTTTGTTTAAATACAGTCATAAACTAACTCAGTTATTTAAGATAAATACCGAACAAGTGATTTAGCGTCAACCTAGACCAAGAGCTCGAGGTAACAACAAGAGTCAATGACGCGAGTTAATTTTAAACGTAAAAGCAAATTTTATTCGAATTCCATTATAGTCTTTCTTTCTGTTACTAATTTCAAATGTATTTCTTTCTTTAACGCCATCCCCGATTGATGTAGTGGTTAGCATGATTGCCTCTACTTCCAAGAGACGTATGTATATTTTTCAATGGAGAAAAATTTAAAAAACGTGCCTTCTTCTCGGAAAAAGAAATAAAATCATAAGTCCCGTGTCAATGTGATGTTTGGTACGTTAAAATTCTCTACTGGCACAGGAACCCCTCCAGATTCGGCAAAACTCTAGTAGGCCTAGCAAAATGACCATAGTAGTTGAAACCAAGAGGGTCAAGGGAATTCCCGCATTCCGAAGTCATTTCTTTCTTTATTCAATGTTGTACCAAGCGTTTCCACTACGCAACAATGTTATATGCCAAGAATAAAAAATCTTGAAAAGGCACCAGGAAGTCGCTGACGATAAATATGCAAGTTTTCAATTCAATTAAATGCTACATTGTAAACGTCGTAAGAGGGGCGGTGCGCTATCCAACCCAATAATTCAATTAGTTAATTGAACAGTTTTAAATACAATCTTAGAAAAACAAAACCATTGAGGCCTTTTACTAGCAAGAACCTTAAGGAGAACTGTTAGTCAAATTTTCAAATTAATTACCTTGAGGACATTTTGAAAACATTTATGAAATTGTGTCATACGGGTATACTCTTGTCACCAAATTTTGCACGCATGCTAATTTTTACATAATCTACTAAATTACGAGATGATTTGTCAATTTTTCACGGAAATTAAGGTGAATTTATTAGATCTAGTAACGTTGAATAGGATCTGCAACATTTAATCTGAAATGTTAAATAAAGGCCGAGAAAAACTGTGACGCCTAAAAGATCAAATTGTGCAAAATTCAAATTATTTTGCACAAACTAAAAGATTGTTTTGTTTATTGTTTTAAAGATGACTCAATAAATTTTATTAATTTTACAACTAAATCACAGAAGCCTTTTAGCACTAAACTTGTAAAATATGCAAACATTATTTTTTAAAATTAATAGTATATTATACCAAGGGACTAAAGGACCCCTTTTGGTCCCGAGAGACAAAGTTTATTATTCGACCCACAGCGAGGTAAATAATCTCTCGAGGGATTAAAAAGCACTTTATCCGTTATATTTTGCACTTTCGATTAATTTGAAATCAAACGGGTAACGAAAGTAAAATTGCATGATTTTGACATTAACAGTTTATATGATTTATCATCGTACGAGGGGATGTCCAAACGATGTCCACAAAAAAGCGCTGTCGTGGACGGGGCTTGCGTAGTGCGCGTTTCTCCCACTAGGCAAGTATGGCGCAATTCGTTGTCAGTTCAGTGCCTTCCGTGTCGTCGACTGGCTTGTTCTGCTTGTCTTCGTCTTTTGTGATGGCGCGGCTGTGAAATTTTGCTTCCTGTTCGGTAAAAACACCGCTGAAACGATTTTGATGTTGAAAACAGCTTACAAAGATGACGCTATGGAAAAAGCTCAAGTGTACGAGTGATTTTCTCGGTTTAAAAATGGTGACATGTCGATTGATGACAAACCTTGTTCTGTACGTCCATCAACTGTCCGAACAGACGAAAATGTTGAGAAAATTCGCGAACTTGTAGTCAAGACCGACGATAGCCCATTGAACAATTTTTGGCAGACAGGGGACTGGTTTTTCCACCTGTACACACAGCCAACTCTGTTACCCAGTTTTTGGCAAAAAATGGCGTGGTTTCGCTGCCCCACGCACCTTACTTACCTGATCTAGCTCCGCATGATTTTTTCTTATTTCCCCGCATGAAAGACTCAGATTTGATAACGTAGATAAGGTCAAGAAAAAAACGAGGGTAGGATTGTTGGCCATTATTTATGAAGAGTATAAAAAAATGTTTCTAATAATGGAATCACCATTGGAGAAATGTACCAAGTGTAATGGAGAGTATTTTGAAGGGGATAAGGTTCTTTTGTAAAAAAGATTGAAATACATAACTTTTAAAAATAATTCCTGTATTTTTGGATACCCCTTCGTATACTTCATGGCAAATGCTATTCAAATTTTATTTGCGAAGCACTATAGTAACGCTTTCATCAACATGTAATAACAATAATTGGCTAATTTTTGTTATTGCCGTGGATATACTTTGTTTATGCAGGATTTAAAGTACTTTAATTCCCTTGGGAAGTCCCTTGGGAATTAAAGTAAAATTTAAATCCCTTCTGGTTAAAAGTGTCGGTTTAGTCTTGGAATCAAGTGATAAAAGTTGACGTTTTAGTCTCTAAAGCGCAATAAATTATATGGTAGGCGAACTCGAATTTTATACAGAGACACTGAGAAAGAGTGTAGACTTCTGGACAGGCAACCAAACTTACACTTGTGGTAAAGAATTTCGCTAAATATTCCTAAACTGCTTTTTTCATAGACGTCACATTCAAGAAGGGCACAAAACAGCTAATGTTTAAAAATATTTCCTAGTGTTACCTATATCAGTCAATCGAACTCCTGACGTCAAAATTATTTCCGCGGTGCACTGTTTATTAGAATATTTTTTAAAATAATTGGAAAATGCATCTGTTTAATAAGTAATTTGTAGACTGTCAAGATACAAATATAATTCGTATATTGTAAGCATGATATTTCAATTTGTAAATGTTCTTGTAGGTTTTAATAATTTGAAATGTAATAGCACTTAAATTTTTGCATTGTACGGTGAATCTACAGCATTAGATTTTCTGTTAGATTTAATGACAGACAATCTAATTGAATATGATGTAGTGACACACTACTGAAATTCAATTAGAATGTACTTTCACTCTTTTTCAATGGCATTGTATAAATCAAAGCAATCGTTTTACGTAAGTGACAAGAAGTGCTGAGAGCTTGCTAATTATTGACCAAGACAGTTCTGAATTTTACACGCAAGAAACAACGCGACAATATCTTCTTATGAAATGGTAAATGTTATTCAGAAAGCGCAGAAGCACCAAAAGCGCGGAAACGTCAAAATAATTCGAAGGGTTCGAAGAATAGCAATCCATACGATGGATTTATAACCTTTACAACAATTATCTCGACATCACCCGCAGCTGGGGAGAAGGAGCTAAAAATTCTGAAGTAATATGTGGAGTTCAATGAAGACTCGTTATGACTAAGGCTTCTACGCCTTTTTTTTGCACAGCAAACACTCATTTAAGCATAAGATAGAGCTTCGAACAGACTGGGGTGTGTTTGTGTAGCATAGACACAGAGATTAATACCCTACATTACTCTCGCGATATTTATCGGCTTCGAACTTCTCTACTCTGTGTAGTAGGTATATGGTTTACTTAATAAAGTGTTTAAATTAACCTCTTTTTATTGCTTGACAACGGCTTAGTCGGAAATAAAAGTACGTCTCATATTTGTTCAAATAAGGCGCGAGATCGGTTCGCCTTAAATAAGCATTTACGCGTGGAAATCTCGGTCATATCGCGTTGTTGTCGTCTTGGAAATTGCTTTCAACTGAGTCCTCACTCGATCCCGCATCTCATTTAATATTCCTCCTCTTTTCCTCTACGACGCATTGAGGTGGATGTTTGCAAGGTTAAATAATAGATTTTATGATACCGTCGAGCCCTTCAAAAGTATTGTGGTGTTACCAGGCTTTAGCATAGTCGGTCTGTGACCTTGGATATTGGCGTGCTTTACAAACAAACGAAACAATTTACTTTATACGTTGATTTTAATTATTACAAGAAAATGTTCGCATTTTCAGGGACATCGTTACTGAGAATGCGATCGTAAATATAGATAGACCTAGAAACTGTTTCAAAGCCTAATTTGATTTGATTTTGGAAAGCGATTAATGACTTCAATGTAATATACATGTTTTATTATCTTTTCGCGCTTTAAATGTTAAAAAGGCGCGTTTAACGTATTTAGTCAACAACCGCAAATATAATTTAGAACACTCCCTGTCTCATTATCAAGCAATTAAGTTTTAAAGACCTGAGGTGTTTTGTTTCCTTAGCAGATAGATATTTCCGCAATAAATAAAATAATCCGCTATTATACGATACAAACCTATATTTATAAGTCATTAAAGGTAAAGCCGCACCAAAGCTGTTTATTACACAACATATTTTTTTTAAATTTAATTATTACCGCTCTAATTTGATACACAGCTGCGGCATTCGTTCACGATTCGATGGGTAGTGATTTTTGACTCATTTCTATTTTGCGAACTTTGATTAAATTTTACAACGGTAAGAATAACGAATCACCGTCTAGTGTATGTCCGACTGACTAAAAATACAAGTAAATATGATGAAGTTGGAGATGCCTAATATACTTTGAAAAAATTAATAAAATAATTAATAAAAGACGCTCAAACTTACATCGCAGGATGTAAAACTAATATTGTTCAGGGTGAGCGAAACACGATGTCTCAGCTCTACTAGAAGAAAAAGAAAAACGATAGAAAACATCTGAAAAGAGGTTCTTAAATGGGATTGAGTAAGGTTCATTTTAAGCCAAATTTG
>JAHWXV010013242.1:0-14108 GCA_024586415.1 Phrixothrix hirtus | reverse complement strand
TTATTTTATTACTGTGAATAAAATTACTTTTGAAGGTTTCACATATCTTGTCATTTCCGCCGATCATTATTCTTAAATTCCAATTACCGAAAGATCGTTTTACATAAGAAATCGCGATCTCTTTCAGCGGTCGCTCCGTTTTAACACCTGATTTTCTTAAGTATAGGATAGCCAATTGCGAATCGTTACCAGGGGGAACTCTAACAGCAACTGGAATCTACCATCCAACCAAATCAATTCGGCCCTAAAACGATGAGTAAACCCGGCTGTGAAAATATAAATAATTTTTCTCAATCTTGTGACTCCAAGAAACCGCTTTGAACCTTTATACCTTTACCATCACCAATGTGTTCACCACTTTCAACTGGGCTATCAGACACCGTTAAATTCTTTCGTTGCTCATTATAAAGTATGATTTATTCTAGAAATAGTCCTGTTGACTTGCGGCGGAGTAAAGAATATTGGAATTTTTTTTTAATTTATTTGCTGAAGAAATTTATCAATTAATTTTCAAAATATAATCTTTGAGGATGCAAACAACTCTCGCAATGGTTCTACTACAATTCTTGGTAAAAGTGCTTGATATCGTCAATTCCGAGGGCTTCAGGGTTTCCGTTACATCTCTGTGGGGGTGTACTATCCTCTTAAGGACGGTTGGTGGAAAGTAACTATGTACCGAGACATAATGTATTTAATGAAATAATTAATAATCCGTAATAAAATTTAACGGGCATCTATTTGTAAAAAAGTAGGGATCAACACCCCTTTATAGACTATGAATGAAAAATCTACTACATCTCTTAAATTATGCCATAGATAACGATATTTGGCAATGTACAATACCGTGAATTAAATTTTATCATGTATTCTATATTATCTGCAGTTACGACGCAGCGTTGCCGCGTCTAAAACCGTTGCTAGAAAAACCGTGGTCGTCTTCACACCGGTACCTATACTTACTTATTGTATACGTGGGTAAATAATAAGACGCACAATTACGTTAGTTTTAGTAGATAAGTTAGTATACAAAGTGCAATCAAAAATGAGCGGAATTATATTGTGGAGTATAGTAAACCAAGTTTTACAGTAGTTTCAAAGTTACTATATTTGAAACGAGTGTGCGTTTATAAAATGAAGGCGTAGTAAATTGGGAAAAATGTAGGTGGAAACATTCACACCGATTAAGGCGATAAGACTATGAGATCTATTTCAATTTACGAGTGATAAAAATGGTTTAAGAAGAGTTTAATGCCGGTGGAAGAGGAGCCTTGGACAACCGTCCACGTCAGTTAACGACGAAATGAGAAAATTATGTGCGACTGTATAGATATCATTTGTGTTATGCAAAACCATCTTTGAGAAGTTGGGGTACACGAAAGTAGTCTCAAAATCGAATTCTTGCTTCGTATTTGCGTTTTGCGCTCCTAACAATCAATGAATCGCTCGGTAATTCTCTTGCTCTGCAGATCTGTCTTCAGCTGGCTCCTTTCTATATAGCCGGAGCAAGTTATGACTGAAAGGGCGACGTTTTGCGACGATAGAGACAATAATATTAGAATCGTAGGGAGTATTACAATCAATTCCATCCGCTGCGTTTTTCACGTACTTTGCGGAAAGGAAGAAACGGTTCCATGAGAATTATTTTCAAGGATACCCGCCTTAATACATAAACTATTGAAGAATTCCGTTTTTTTATCACATACTGTATATTGTTTCTCAACTCATATGAAGGATACAACTACTTCAACGATGCTAGAGGTATGCGCAAAAATGACTGCGTACATTATGAGCTACTTTATATGGTTCTGACACTACCGCAATAATTTCAAAGTAAATTTTTTTCTTCAGTTTCCTTGTTGTTTAAATTTTTTAACCATGTTTTGTGTGGGAAAGTTTTAATTATCAAAAAAGCTTTACACTGAAATTTTATCTTAAACTTCGCGATTTTAAAAATAATTTAGGAATAATTGTTCTATAATTTCTTTAGGAAAGAGGTCAGTTGTTTAATACGGTTTAGTGAAATAAATAAAATGACATTCAAGTCGTCTCTAAAATAAATATTGAGGAAAAACATTATACTTTCTGACAGTTTAATAAATAAATTATTATTCACATAATTGTAAGTGCGTATCCATGAGCTGTAAATACTGTAACAATCATGTCACACAGCAGCCGATGGTTATATGTAGTGGTAAAATGCAAAAATGTTATCGGGCTCAACATTTCAATTGTAAATATTCCTACTACTACCCATTTTGGACAAACAATTGTAAGGGTTTTTGTATATATTTTGAAATATACTCTGTTGAAGTAAAGAACATATTTCGCTTACTTCCTATATATTATAATCATTAATTAATAGGCATTGTAGATATTTGAGAAAGAGGTTGCAATTCCTAAAATATTTTCTAACTATGGGTAGAAAAATATATTTCGTAGTAAATAGATATTTTAATATACTTAAATAGATGTAATGTTATTTTGTCATAAATTTAACATTGAAAAGATAGTAACAATATTCTTTAAATTTTTGTAAAACCGTTTCTACTTTAGCAGAAAATGAATGGAACCGATAAAATTTAAATCCTATGTAGGTCATAGGATCTGACGTAATAAATCACTAACATGGCGAATTTAAGAGAATTGCTGACCCAATTGTTAATTTTAATGACGTCACCAACAAAGCTCGAGTACGCAGGTGCTGTTTATAGCTTTATATCATAATACAATTGTTCTAGATTTGAAATTTAAATAGTTTCTTAAATAATTTCTAAATTTTTGAACGATTACAAAAACGTTATAATTGTGAGAAAAATATATCTAATGAAAGTTGTACAAGCTTAATTAATTTAAATTAAAACTTGGATACTTAGAAGTGGGGATGAGTGAATAAATATGGTTAAGTACCTAAAATATTCTATCTTAAATCTGTAAAACAATTTATTATTATTAATTTGATATACGATAAAAAGACGAAGTGCGTCTAAAATTAATGATAATATAATTTCGGCAACTTTAGAGGTGGTAAATACTAAGAACAAAACTGACGAGTTGTAATTTTTCACAACTTCCTATTTATCATGTCTTATTATTTGGCTTTATATTCTTCAACATCAGTAGGTGTATAGCCTACGTTGTTCGCGTACTTTGACCCGAGTTAATCAAGAAAGATATTAAGGATTTACTTAGGCATCATTTTATCAACATTAAAATTACAAAAACTGGCAAATTAGTCTTAAAATTTACCTTGGTATATAATTTAATGAAATGTTTATACATATTTTCAGGTTTTTAACCCGAAGTTAGCATTTATATTATTTAACTGTTCACTTGAGCTGAATTCTTATTTTTTATTTGTGTACATCAAAGCATCAAGGACAATTTATTTCAGTAGAGCGAATGTAATTTCAAACTTACCGTTATAGAATAATGTAGGTACTAATTTATTTCTATAAGGCATTTTTAATCTAATGTCATTTTGTTATTCGTGTGTAAGAAATGAATAGTTGCATTTTTCTCATAATAAACAATTAAGGAAACTATTACTCTATGTTGCATTGGAAATAGGCTATATCACCTAAATGTCACTTTTTACGGTTAACTAGTGGTGGAAAAATACATTCGGATGAAGGAGCTTATCAAATACCTAGTGTGTGATTGACTAAAGATTAATTTTATTAATTATGTCGAAATAGTTCGATTTTAGTTACATTTATAAACAAGTTCTTCAAATGGATAAATTACATCCGGAAAGCATTTAAGATTTCTCGGAAATGCTTTAGATAGGGTAACGTTTCACTAGTAAATGATACTTTACATTTAGATTAGCTAAACTTTATTGTAAAAAAATTTCAAATGTAAATACATATAATAATAATCGTTACTAGGGAATGTAAAACTGAAAAACAGTTAAAAAGTGTCTTACATCCTACGTCCTACATAATACATTTCAAGTTGAATTAGTTAGCGTAAAATTAAATATACTAAATAAGAAAACACAACACGAATAGCAATTAGGTGAAATGAAAAGTAAATTTGCATAACAAGATTAATTTTAGGATTATTATTTATTAATAATTTATTAATAAAAATTAGCGAATAAGATATTGAGTTAAAGCATTAAGTAGTGAATCTACGACAAGTCTTCGATAAAGAGCAAAGTCGCTGCATAATAAATGACTAATGATTACTACTCCGATCTATAAATAAACTAATCGAATAAGCAAACAATTTAAAAGGCATGTTCAATCTAATAAATTAAGTAAATAAAATAGCGTAACAACACGGGGCAAATAAATAAAATAGTACGCGAACGTATCAAATTGATACATACAACGTGAATATCGAACAAACGTGAGGTTTGAATTCAATAAAACGACACAATAAAATAAAAATTGACAGTCAAGCTAGAATAATAAAATAAAAGATCAGAAAGCGTTCCAACATGAAATAATTACAATTATAATTATAAAAATTTGGTGTGAGACAACACACGACTTTCTCCTACTCATTTTAAATTTAATTTAAATTTATTGACGTTAGTTACTTTTCTATACACCTAAATTGTAAACTCCAAAATTAATTTAAAATCATAAATAATTCATCAATTTATAATTTCCTTCATACAGGTACTAGGAGTTTTATAATTAAATTTTAAGCTCATTTAAAGCAAAAAATAATTTAAATAAAAAGTAATTAAGTATGTAAATAATGCATATAAATCATTAAAATATTAATTTATGTTTATTTTGGGGACGATAATGGAACGGTCACCCATCCAAGTTACTGGCCAGAAAAAACCTTGCTTAACTCTAGAGGTTTTTCTCAATAATTCACTTCAATGAATTTTCTCAGAGAAATCAATTAGTTCATGCAATATAACATTATAGGCGCAAGAAACGTGGCCAGCTTAAAAAATCGCCAGACCCGTTTTCGAGAAAATTGCAAAAAATCTAAAAATCACAAGAGTAAAGTGGCTAAGGCCGTAATAAACTTGTATATAAAATTTCACTTTTCTACGACGTTTGGTTTTCGAGATACATATATACACATACACACACACACACACACACACACACAGACCGACGCGTACGCAAGCACGCACATGCGCACGCACGCACCCACCCATGCACGCACGCACGCACGCACACATGCACGCACGCACGCACGCTCGCACGCACGCACGCACGCACGTCCGCACGTCCGCACGCCCGCACGCCCGCACGCCCGCACGCCTCACGCACGCACGCACGTACGTACGTACACACAGACCAATTTCTAAAAACATACTATATACTATATTTCATATAGGTAAGGGAAAGTAAAATTATAAAATTGAATTATAAAATTAAAAGCGCCCAGCGAATATATAATTAATCCTCCAAACAATAAATCCTGCACGTCCGAACTCCTTAACACATCAAAGGATAAGTAACTAACACTTTATTTTAATAATACGTACCAGGAAATCCGATAAATCCTCTAGATGACACCTTGAGCTGCATTCTGCTGCAACCAACAACACTTTCAAAGTAACAGTGTTTCGGCCCTTGAAAAAATTAATAAAACTATTAGTTTGTTTCAGATAAAATGGAACACTAATATCAAAAGCAAACGCATCTACATTTTTCCCATAAATACAATCGCCCGACGAAACACTATACGTGCCGCGTAGAGCATAAATGGGCAACTTATTTAGACAGTGGGGTATAAAATAGTACGGTACTGGCGATTCAATAACATTCAATGAACGCTTAGAAAAATTACAAGATTATTACAAGTTAACACACGAAAACCTACTAATGTCAGTGCTCAAATTACTTAAAAATAAAGTCACAACAATAAGTGATTGCACAACGTGAGAAAAGTTTACAGTCGTATTTAGATTAAATTACTTTACGCCTAGAGACAAGTACATACTTGAAGAAGAGATATCATTTCACACAGGGCCAAAATGAAAGCATGCGATATTGCATCACTGTATTACAAATGTTGATGAGACATCCTTTAATAAGTAGCACAGATAAACCAGAAGAATGTTACAAGAATCTCAAGCCAGAATGAAATAGGTATATATGTCCAAGATACTGCACAATGCTTACGAACTTTATAACCTATAGTTAAGAATCCGAAATGGTGCAGCCACAAATGAAAACCTACAAAACACCACTAGCGTCAAGTTACACATATAACCCATCTCCACAATTAATCAAAATCCACTGGATACTCAGCACGACAGAAAACAGCCGATACCAAATACCTACAAAAAGAGGCAATACGATTTTCTTAGGGAAAAACTACATCGAAGAAACAGATGCTACGCCTGTCTCAGACCACTCTCCTCATGTTATGGTAAAGCTGGAATAATCTTTAAAAACTGCGACAGTCAAGATAGTCAACAGAACTAAGGCACTCCGAGAAAATGGTAGAAACCTTTCGAAAGATATAACAAACAAAATTAAGACACTTGAATGTAACAATAAACCTTCCGCGCTACTAAATCCTCAGGAAGGCGAAGTTGACAAAATACTCATCCTAAAAACAAGTATTAATGACCAAATATTAGTATCAGCTGGAATCATCGAAGGCCTAACCACAAACTTGTTCTGGTATATCAAAGACCAATTTTTAAGTTTCTCTTATTATTCAATAGTTTGCCCTAACCAAATATTAATAATCGCTATTTTAATTTGTTGACCATTTTATTGGTTTTTATCTATTATATTTGTCATTGTTATACTTATTCATATTACAACATTATGTAACAATTGACATCACTAGGCTTTCATTAAAAACTCTGTCCTGAGAATTCCAACGCGTTCTTCTCTAAACTAGTTGACCATAAAAGCATACGAATTAATAAACATCATTAACGTGATTCTTGAATTTTTATTCATCATTCAGAATCATTTGCATAAAGGGAAAAAGAATATTAAAGTAATTCTTCAATATGTTTCATAAATAAATCCTACAGACATTATACTGAAAATGTTCGGTTTAGATATGCTTTGAGATAGAACAATATGTTCATCCATAGCGCCAATATACAAGCAGGCGCACTGCAATCACAAAAACACCAACAACACGACATCGAAATAAGATATAATAAGGGAAGAATAAACATTATGGCCGGCGCTTTACTCCATAATCCTATAAAAACTAAGAAACATATGGAAATGATAAACGAACTTGACCCACTAGAATATAACAGGTTCAGAAAACTAAAGAATAAATGACCAATGAATCAAACAAGTGCGAGTAATACAAAATACTAGATGGCAAACTATTTAGAAACGTATCCACCATCGCTGGTTAATTACAAAATGGAAATGATGCGCCCCGAAAACGTTGTTGGTTACCTGGGTTGGCAGTGTGAGCAATTTAAAATAAGTTACTGTAGTGCGTGTTCAAATTATGCAATTATTAGGTTTTACAATTTTTAGGTAACCAAACTGTTTTCCCGACTTTGTTATTGATAATAACTGGAGGATTAAACCCCTTTATGGTCGGGCAATGAATGTACTGTACCGCTAAATCATATTCCTTTTACTATTTAGTTATAAAATTAAATTAAAATATAAAATACAAAATTTTTATTTACGACATTATTAAATACCGGATAAGTAACAAGGATAATGAGTTAAATATATTTATTAAATTTTAAATTTAAAACAAATGCAAAATAAACTTCTTACATCTATAAATAGAGATACGATTTTACTATAAATACCGTTATGTAAAAAATTTACAATGACCTGTTATGATAGTTCCTTTTAAACCTTTATGTTGCACAAATTAAGTATTTGTATGACTCTTACTAAAGGGATTTAGCAGCAGGTATAAAATTTAGTTAAATTTAAAATTTACCTTAAATTAAATGATGTTAAAATTTGTTTAAAAAATTTATTAGTTTTAAAACTTCAAAGATTTTTCACTTACATAGTAAGATTTGATTTTGATATTATCATTTGATTGGTAGATAATATATCTTCTTTCTATTTATTTCGTTTAAAATAGAATACGATTTTAAGTTTTGATTTCCATGCTAATGAATGCTGTAGATGTAATTCTTCAAATGTTATTTGTGAGATGCGCGATTTTTCACGAACACTCTCGTTTTATAAAATTAAATTGAATTTTATAAATTTCTTGAAGGTGAATCTGTACACGTTAATTTGATGCTGTTATCAATCAGAGGTATTATATTTTTTAAATACTTGGATAAGTTTTGCGAGTAGTGTATTATTCAGAATTTACATATTTACCATTAAAATGATCTACTTACGAGGCTGTCACTGGTTGCTTAGTTTATCACCGCGTGTTCAACGTAAGTAAGATGACTTTTCTTGTAACTTTCTGCTTTTATAACTTTTTTAAATTCCCTTTCTTCTGTTGCATTAACCAATTAAAGGATCTAAAGTTTCAAACTGCTGCTTGCGTGCCTTGTTGGAAAACCGTTTGAAATTCCGTTAGATATTTGCGTCCTTTTCGTAATCTTCCATGAATTTTACAGCTTAGGTTAGTAAACTATATGACATAATTTTCGAAAGATTCCCTGCTTTATAGGTTTACTGCTTGCAAGACATTTCCGTATTGAATATACAATTTGAATTTGTCCCTTCGATTTTTAGTTTATTTTACAGTATGGATTATATATCTAAACCCGCGTTTTTTATAACGTAACATTTTAGAAATTTGAAATCGGCGATAGCTTATTTCAATTTTCTAATGTGAGAATTGAGTAATTTTTATAAATGTTAATTACAAGGGTCTAACAATGTCTTGAAAGAAAATATTTGAATAAAATCATGACGACTCACCTTTAGGTCACCTAATTATTTACTAAGACCATAAACTGAATTCAAAAAAATAATTTTTGGGTAGCAGTCCAGAAAGTCAGCCACAAAATATCTAAGACACCAGATATCAGCATTACAAAGTAAAAATCACACCAATTGATGGTTTTCGAAAACAAATTCACCAAATGAGTGGAAATGAAACCTCCGTAGAGCAACCGCAGCCACA
This sequence comes from Phrixothrix hirtus, assembly GCA_024586415.1. NCBI lineage: Eukaryota > Metazoa > Arthropoda > Insecta > Coleoptera > Phengodidae > Phrixothrix > Phrixothrix hirtus. The sequence continues at coordinate 5,084 of JAHWXV010013242.1, read as the reverse complement.
GTTATGGAATCTCTGAAAGACATAAATTTACTAAACGACATTCTGTAAGTATATTCTCCAACAATGACTCTCACATGCCAACAAGTTATTCTGAGCACGATCATTTTGGGATCGAACACCGTCTAACTCTGTCATATCGCCGCAGTAGAATCTCGTGGAAAGAGTAAACAAATTAATTGGCATAATTATTGCACGGTTAACTAGCAATCAATATAAAGAGTAGGATACTTCCCTTACGGAAATCTGTTTGGTTATAAACACTGCCAAATAAAGCTCCACCGGAAAATTACGTCAGCCACAAACCATTGGTGAGCAAATGGATTCGCAACGGCCCGTTTGAAAGGAAAATAAATATTACCACAAAAAAATTTAACAACGGCATTTATTAAATAAAGCCAACGCACTACAACTTTCATCGCAGAGATTATAGACTAAATGTGGCGATCCGGTATTCAAATTGGAAAGACCACTTATTTTGTGAACGAAACTCATCGCCAAATGTGATTACCGTGCGTGAGATAAATAATCCTAAATTCTTGGGACCTATTCGTATCAAAGATATCAAACTAGCACATACTAGCATGAACTAGCCACTCTTTTTAATGTACTTTCCGAAATTAAATGTTTAACACTAAGAGAAACTAAAACTTACTCCACCACAAAGACACGAAGACATCCATTTTATGGAGATGTCCCCAACAAGTCATACCTTAGCCATCCACCCGACGACACGCACCAGCGACAGCAGCGCGATTCGGTTTGTCAGATGTGCTGATGCTCAGATGGGAAAAACACAATAAGTAAATCTCCAGTTTCCAATTTCCGCATTTTTAAAATGATTTGGTTTTACTTTGTTAAATTTTTAATCATCAAAGTGGTGTGTTTTACTAACATTTTTATATTTTTAATTTTAATTAGGTAAAATTTATTACAAGAAACATTTGATTGCAAATAAAAAGATCAATAATAATCATTACAAGGGAACATAAAACTAAAAAATAATTAAGAAGTATCCTGTGTATAATAAATTTTAATTTCAAATAGTTAGCGTAAAATTAAACATACTAGTTAAATAAGAAAACAAAAATATCAATTAGGTAAATAGGAAAATAAACAGGCCAAATAAAATTAAATATAGGATAGTTTGCAATATTAAACAAGCATTAAAATTCTAATCGCCAGTATAAATAAAGACTAAAATTGTCTGCGCCATAGTTTTATAAATTTGAGTTTGAGTTTCAGATTACCAATAACATAAAAAACACGCCGAAAAATACGAAAAATACCCTTTAATTTACGTACAGGAAATTGATTAAATTTGGCAAACTTCTTCCGTGAAAAAGCTATGATCCTGCCGTATCCCTTTTTACTGTAGAACATCTGAACATAGGCGGTAAGTACTTGTTCCTTTTTCATTTACAGTTTGAACTGAATTCAAAACATTCAGACTCGCAGTGCCCGGATGCGACCAGTCGAAAATTTAACCGAATTAAAATGTCTGAGCACAAATTTTCAAAACTAACCTGTGTTTCCCAGCCGATCCATTATAAACAAAGTAGTTATCATCAACAATAACACGTTTTGAGTGCACACGTATTAATGAAAATATACTCAATTAAAACATCTAAATTAAACAACATATAGCGTTTACAGCTAATGCATTGCAATAAATGAGACGGCAGTCGATTTCGAATAGCTGTTAAACGTTACAAAATTAAACAAAGTAAATTGTTCAGTAAATAATATAATATATCTGTACTCGTATAAGTATAGAATATCGTTTAGAATTTAAATTATCTTTTAGAGTAAGTAGGCAGACAACCCAACGTACATCAAAATAAATAGGACCAAATAATATAAATTATTTTTTGCCTTAGTCTTTTATTAATACAAATTTGTCAAATAAGATATAGTAAATAGATCCACAAGTCTCTGATAAAGAGCAGAGCCTCGGCATAATAAGTGACTAATAATACAAATTAAAAAAGCATGCTCCGGTAATTATGGTTTTATCATTCGGTTAGCAAGGGCTACATGTCAAAATATTAACAAAAAGTTTTACCATCTACTTTTTACTTTATGCCATATAACTTCCTGAAAATAGCATGAATAAAATTATTTATAAGTATAGTAAAACAATTGCGGTATCACTATAGTCAAAACAGAATACTGCAGTGATATAAATAAAAAATTTATCAATACGAGTAATAATATTTAATAATAAAAGGGTACATGTGGAATAACTTTAAATGTTCATTCAATAGTAGTAAAAATGAAAAAATACTAATATTGAAGTTTAACTACTAGGGAATATTCTTTTCAAATATTTATATGAAAATATAGAGCATTGTATTAAAATATTTTCAGAAAGAAACTACCTAGACTCTACCACTCATGAATGCACCAAATAGACTTTTTAAGAAACTTGTTAATTATTATTTGGGAGCTGCTGGCAACCTTCAAACTACTTAGTAAACATATGTTGCTGTAAGCAAAGGTTAGAAGTGTTCGCATGTATTAAATACTGAATTCCATTTCTTGGTGCGTGTTTTTATAGAAATGAACATAGGTAATCACTCTTTAGATTTCAATTCAAAACTTATTTTACAAGTCGTTGAAATTAAATGTAGTGGAGTACTGTCAATTAAAATAATTCCTTCTAATTTTTCAAAAACCAAATTTTTATGTGCTTTTTCACAAATTTTGTATACCAATTAAACCAGATCTATATTTGATAAAATTAACAAGTATCAATTTTAAATTTACAGAACATTTAATATGCAAAATGGCACAGGCTTATGATCACCTACATTAAATTTATTCACGCAAAAATATGAACTAATTTATTTTTACTTTCTCTTACCTATATGAAATATAGTATAGAGAAAGTATTGTTTGCGTTTAAAATTTTCGATGTCGAAATTTTAGTGGAAATATACGCTTTGGGGCAACGGGAGTTCGAAAAACATGTTTTTAAAAATTGGTCTGTCTGTGTGTGTGTGTGTGTGTGTGTGTGAGTGGGTGGGTGCATGCGTGCGTGAGTGCGTGCGTGCGTTCACACGTGCGTGCGTTCACGCGTGCGTGCGAGAATGCCTGCGTGCGAGCGAGCGTGCGTGCGTACGTTCGTGAGTGCGTGCACGCGAGCGTGCGTGCGCGCGCGCACGGGTGCACTTACGCGTGCACTTACGAGTGCGAGAGCGCGCGTGCGTGTGCGAGTGCGCGTGCGTGTACGTGTACGCATGCGAGCGCGCGTGCGCATGGGAGTGCGTGCACGTGCACGTGCGCGCCTGCGCGCCTACGTGCATGCGAGCGTGCGTACGTGCGTGCGTGCGTGGGTGCGTGTGTGGTGCCAGCATGCGTGGATGATGCGTATGTGCGTGTGTGCGTGTGCGCATGCGCTCGCGCGTACGTGCGAGCGTGCGGGCATGCGTGCGTGCGTGCGTTTGTGCGTGTGCGTGTGCGCGTGCGTATGCGCGTGCGAGTGCGCGCGCGAGTGCGCGTGCGCGTGCGCATGCGCGTGCGTGAGCGTGTGAGCGTGCGTATGTGCGTGCGTGTGCGTGTGTGTGCGCGCATGCGTGCGTTCGCGTGTGCGTGGGTGAACGCGTGCGCGTGCGCGCGAGTGTTGTTGTACACGCGTGCGCGCGTGCTTACGTGCGTCCGTGCGTGTGTGTGAACAAAATATCTAGAAAACGAAAAGTTGTAGATAAACTAAATTTTATATGTGAGTTTATATCCATGCTCGCACGCGACTGCAATAATTTCGCTAAAAGCCAATAATCGGAAGTGCGACTTTACTCCTGTATTTTTTTGGTTTTTCGCAATGTTTTCGAAATCGGCTATAACGACTTTTTTTAAAATTTATTATATGTTTTAGACATGTAATTCCCTTTCATATGGTTTAAAGAAGTTTTCAAAAAAGCCTCCGTAAAACGAGTATTCGGAAGTAGTCTTACCATTAACTGTGACTAAAATAACTATGAAATTGAGAGTCCTAAATAAATGAAAATTTGTATATAAGATCCTAACTACCTTCGTATTCTAAACCAAGAATTTTGTTAGAATCGAATAACCGGAAGAGCAACTTTATTTTTGTTATTTTTAGATATTTTCGGTTTTTGGCGATTTTCTCAAAATCGGCTCCAACATTTTTTTTAAAACTAATTTAATTTCTTACCCATTTAATGAAATTTCATGTAGTTTAGGCCGTTTCTCAGAAACTTTTTCGTAAATTGAGTAACCGGAAGTACTTACACCGTTAACTTAAAATAAAATAACTATGAAACTAAAAGTCTTAGCTGAATGAAAATTTATATTTATTGCTCTAACTACATTAGTATGCCAAATGAAGAATTTGGTTAAAATCGAATAACCGGAAATTCCACTTTATTTCTGTCATTTTTAGATATTTTCCGAATTTTCCTATTTCGCGATTTTCTTGAAATCGGTTCTGACGATTTTTTTAAAACTTGGTTACTTCATTTGATTTTACATGAATAAAGCTTTACCACTAATAAATTTTCTAAGGTCGAGTAATTGGAAGTACTTGGTATATTAATTGCGAACGACATATCTCAAAAACTAAATATGATATATGAATAAAATTGTATATTTAAGTTTTTTATCTTTTGCACATGAGACATCAAGAATTTAGGTAAAATTGAATTACCGGAAGTGCCACTTTATTCTTGCAATTTTTAAGTTTTTTTACGATTTTCTCGGAATCAGCTATAACTTTTATTTGTAAATGTACTACAATTATTATGTATTTAATGCGCCTTTACGTGAACTTGACAGTTTTTCTGATAATATGCGTTGAAGCAATTTATCAGAGAAAACTAACGGAGCCTTTCACCTGTCCAGTAATTTGGTTGGGTGACCGTTACAATTATTGTTTCCAAAATAAACGTAGACAATAATCTAATCATTTGTGGACACTATTGGCATATCTATGTGCGTAAGAGATAGTCGTGTGTTGTTTCACACCAGACTTTTACTTTCTCTTACCTATATGAAATATAGAATAGAGAAAGTATTGTTTTCGTCCAAAATTTTCGATGTCAAAATTTTAGTGGAAATACACGTTT
>JAHWXV010013239.1:0-11070 GCA_024586415.1 Phrixothrix hirtus | reverse complement strand
TAAAAAAAATACGTGTCTTTTATTTTTTGATGTTCTACAACATATCAAAAAATCAATGACATCGGTGAGTTCGGGTTGGGGCCCTTTCCTTGTTAGATTTCTTGATAATACGCTGCTTGAAGTTGAGTTGTTATGGAATAGTGATCCATGCAGTACATTTATTTATTAAAAAAGGCTTAGTTATAGGTACAGAATGGAAGTTTTGGTGACACTTTAATAGTAGACGAGATGCATCTATCAGTAACACTGTGTCGTTGGGGTTTGTTAAGTAGTGGGTAGAATGGTTAGTGCAAGATTCAACGCAAACTACTTAACCTGCATTGTATACAAGCTGCTATTCTGCGAAGCCTAAGCACAAGCCCGACGTTTCTTAGATCTTATGTCGAACTCAAGCTTCATCCTTACAAAACTCAGGTTGCGCACGAATCAACTTTTGCACAAGAACTTTTAGCTCGATTGACTGTCGATGGCATTTCTATGCGTCACGGATTTAGCGTATGGTTTCATGAAGGTGGAGCTGCCACTCACACAGCCTGTGATTGCATAAAAATGCAACGGTAGATGCCCGATGCTACTTCTACCCGACCATTTAGGAGACCTTAATGTATCAAATATTTTCCGGGATACATCCGAAGATCCAGGACACGTTTAGTTAGTAACTGAAAGTTACTATAAATGATATTGCACAAAACATTTTAAAATTAGTGGCGCTTTCTCTGGATATATCTTACTAGGTATTAAATTATGATCCCCAAAATGCTGTTTCTTTGCGAAGCAATAATATATACTTTTAAACAACCATGATGACATTTTTGAAACCGTCATGTGTTTATGCCTGCCCTATATATTGTAAAAGAGTTTTCGGCGGGCTTGCGCGTAATTAAAAATTGAATGGGCTAATATCAAGATTATTTCCATTGAAGCAGTTAAGCAAACATCTATAAGAGTCCTTCAGTTTGTACTTACTGAAGTCATGTAATTCTAAACAGGTAACCAAGGATAAAACAGAAATTATTCTCAAAATTGTATACTAAAAAGGATCGTAAACTAGGATTGAGAAGCTGAACTAAATTATTTCACTTGCGTAGAATGCCCCAAAAACGCAACTTGCCTGAGTAAATATATAAAACATTTATTAAAAACATTCATAAAATATGCTGAAATTGGCCACCATTCTCTAATCAGTAAGCATCAATTCGATTCGGCTTGTGTTTTAATGTATATGTCAATGGCCGGGGCAGCTTCAATGACATTCTTTTTCAATTCATCAGTAGTATGTGGATCATTGTAAAACACTTTTTTATATTCTTATCACTACTTCTCAAATGCCACTGAACGTCATTATGCTTGGAGATTAATCAAATTCCAACAAATTTACGAAGAAGCTTGATGGCATCCTTAGCGACGTGGTCAATAGTTTCGTCTTATTGAAACGAATATAGCAGTTGATCTCGTTTTAAATTTCGGTGCCGTTCATCAATAATTTGTCGTATCCAATAAAATTGACCGCATAATCCGTTTTCGGGGAATGCCATACCACATTCTAACTTTCTGATGATGCAAAACCTGTGAGGATTTTTATTATATGAGGGGAGGACAATAAATTCGCGAAGGGCGCGTTGTCGGGCAAAAGTAGTACACCTTTTGTTAATTTGCTTCAGCAAATCAGCATAGTAGGTCCCCGTTATTGAAACACCTTTATCTCTGTAATCAATGAGCAGGATACCCTCCGTGTCCCAAAAAATACTTGCCATTATTTTTCCGGGTGATTGTGACACTTTAAACTTTTTGGGGGTTCTTTGCCCTTTTTATCCCATTCCATATATTGCTGCTTAGATTCAGGCTCAAAATGATGAACCCAAGTTTCATATTCCGTAATAATTCGGCTCAAAATTTCATCTTTGTCGTCTCGGCAGAGGTTTAAAAACTAGCGTGCACACTCAACGCGATGTTGTTTTTACAATGGCATGAGCATTCTGGGTACCCATCTTGTGCTAACCTTTGACATGCCAAGATGGGAATGGAGAATATTTAAAATAGTTGTAGAAGATTCTCCAACCATTTCTGGAAGTTGTTTCTTCCTTAAAGGATCATCTTCATATATAAGTTTTTCGACTTTTCCACAATGTTTGCGGAGGTGGCTTCAATCGGCCGATCTGGTCGGAGGTTGTCTTCAATCAAGTTTATGTCTTGTTTCAAAAGATTATGCCACTTATAAATCATGGTTTTACCAGGACAAGAGTTTCCGTACGACGCCAAAAAGGTCATGCCACTTATAAATCATGGTTTACCAGGACACGAATTCCCGTAAACCGATGACATCTCATTCAAAATGGTTTGAGATGGTTTTCCTTGTTTTGTTAGAAATTTTATACCGGACGGAATTCGATTTTCTTCCATTGCCGATATATTTATCCGCCTTTGCTTGCTTGGCCAATACTAACTCTGAGGTTAACGCAATTAGCATGAAACTTTCCAGGTACCCTAACAAGACGTCGCTACGTAGATAATGCATGCGGCGGGAATCCCCTCACCTGATAACCCTTCCATTCCGCAACTTTATTGACCTTCCCTCGTATTAAAGGCGGCAACCCATTTTGCATCAAAGAGCGCGAATTGATGCGCGAATCGCTTAGACCACTGAAAAAATTCAACGCGTTTCGTTGAATCATCAAGTTTGAATTTATTACACGCACACATTCGATAGAATTGTATCTTCAAGGCTTCGATAGTGGCGTGTTTACATAATGCCGGACACCGGCGTAATATGTGGTTTACAAGAAAACGTGTAATTATCCGTTGAATAGTACGGTTTGAAAGAGTTCGGTGTTCACATGCTGGTCTTTTGACTTATTTTCTGAAAAATAAGCTTTGGTTATAGATGGGTGCACTTCGTGAAAAAACGGCATCTCGAATAACTAGTGAACACTGAAATGATTTACGCAGAGTACAGGGAATAGCGTTGCTATTATTGCAAATCGAAAATTGTTATATGTTAATATTGTACTTTTTATATTTTAGAAATTGCAGATGTATTTTTTTGGATCACTTGTTAAATTAATCCCTACTGAAATGTTTCTAATCGTAATGAGTGAATATCGAATTAGGTTAACATGATCCTTATAGAAGGAAATTGATGTTTGGAAGTGTACTGGGTCATATTTTTGTGGCGCAGGCTTGTTGTTACCATCAAATTCTATAGTCATTTTGTTTACGAAATTTGGTCACACCTGGAGATGTTTTAATCTCCTTTAAGGGCTTCTAACATGTCAAACATTACATTGAAGTTATAAATTTACTTCTTTAGCCGAGAAAGCATTTCTTTAATTCTTTTTGCGCGGGAAAGTTACTTGCCCAAGTTCAGGCCCTCATCCTTTAGGCTCAGCGGTTAAAATTCAATACGGAAGAAAAAAATTCCTAGCATACATAACATTTTAACATTTTTCTTATACAATATTACAATGACTTGACAAAATAGCATACCTTCTGTTAATTGTACCTGTGTTTCAACACCGGTAAACATGTGCGCGCCTCATTTATTTGATATCATCTTTTGTGTCACACCAGTTCTAGAACTTTAAAACAATTTACTTGTTTGTTTTGTTAGAATTGCCACTTTAAAATTATTTTGGAGATACTAAATTTATTACTTATGCTGTAGAGACAAATTATCTGGTTTTACCTATGACCTTTAAGAAACTAGAGATTAACACGTTTTGTTTGTTCAAAATTTAGGATTTACGTATTAATCATATTTGATTTAATAATCAAATATGCGTCTAGGTTTCCAATTTTTCATAATTTGTACCACTCGTACGAATTTCATCATATATTTATTTTACTATGATATTGGTATCAAGAATCTAGTTAAAATCACTATCTCAAATTTTTATTTAAGTAACATGATATTTTCTCGACAAAATTAACTCCCCTATCAGCCTTTAACTGCACGTTAGGTTTTGGTCACTTAATTATAACAGTAATAGTGTTACATAACATTATGTAGAACTGAATTTACATTCAAGTTAACTTTATTTAAGGATACATTAAGGTGTTGAGATTTTTACAACGCTAAGTTTAAGTAGTATAAGATTGAATATGTTTATGATGGGAATTATTTAGTTAGCCTTAAACTCGAAATTCATATTCATTAACCTTTTTGTTTGTGGTATGCGTTCCAGTAGGAAGATAAATTTCTCTTGTTATATTTTATTGTTCACTGTTATATAATTACCGGTACGCCCTAAATAAATTGTATCGTTTTCGATATTTCTATTCTTTTTAACAATTTTCTTTCTTTGCATCTAGGTTACTTTACTTCTGCGGCGAAATATACATTTTTAGCCCAAGTATAGGCCCTAGTGCGACGCATATTTTGTCGTCTGGATATGCGACTTTGTTTATGATACAACCGACTAGCGCTTAATATTACGTACTTACCTATATAGTTCGAGCAACGTTATGTCGCTTGCGTAGACTATAGTCGATCATCAATCGATTTACGATCCCACTTCCCTCTCTCTGTCACCCCTGCATTAATTGTGTGCCGTTACATTAATTTTATCAAGATTACGTGGCCGAATCACTTTCTTACTACGAAATTGGCTATTTTTGATTTCATAGTTATTAATAAAGTCTTAAAATAACAACAACAGCTGAAAACACAATTAATTGTTTTCACAACCTTCCTTTGAAGTTGGTTATTTGGTCAGTAAGTCAAGTTTCCCGCACTCTTATAGAAAAATCATTGAAGTATTGTGTTCTTCAAACTTAAAAGTAACTTGTTGCGTTCGTTTAGGGAAATTTTGAGATAATCTATATAATGAAATTTTATCACTAATTTGCTGGTTTTATAATTAATATATGGTATTATGCGTAATATTCAATTTACAACGACTATGATAGTAATAAAACATAGACCCATTATGTTGATCAAAATGTGGCAACGTTTTATAATCTTATGCGCTTTCTTATATGTGAGTTTAATATCTTATTCAGTAGTTATTATTGCATTATTTGGTACATTCCTATTTAGAACAAAATATTCTCTCGAATACTCGCTACACTAATATTTCATTCATCAAAGCCCTTATACCTGATCTACATTTTTCTTTGGAAAGGATGACGATCCGAAAGTGCGTTCTAAAACTTATACATATACATATACATTTACACAACTAATTTTTGCGGCATTTACTTTATAGGAGAAACGACGTCGATGAAGATAGCATTCATACATTGTGTGGAAACTTTTTTAGGGCGCTTAGGTATAGCCGTTGAATGACATCTCGAGCTCTAAGAATCAGACTATTTAACTATTCATACTTATTTAGCGAATATTTCAATTCAATTGACAATTATTAGCTTCAGCTGAGATTAGGTCGCTATGAGAATTTTTCAAACGCTTTCGAAATTCGTATAATGTCCTTCATGGAGGACAGAGAAAAAAATGTAGGCACATCTGATCAAAAATTCTTCAATTTCTTGTTGGTTTTATTTTTGACGAAAACATCTACTCTTCGGTTAGATATGTGCACGCAAGTGAAACTGTTAAATGTACCGAACAAATATTGCGTCAATGTTATATTACCTTGGGCAAACCATGTTGATGAATGGATTTTCGTGGTTAATTTCTGAGCAATAAAACTTATGTATGACAAAACAGTATCACTACTTATGTTTTACATGACTGAAACATTTTTCAGAAAAAAAACTAAAATTATAACAGTTTAACTTGGTATGAATACTGTACAAAATTTTTGAAACATATTTGTGGGTGTACTTGATTAAACTTCCCATTTTTTTTAAATTCTGTCATTTAAAAATTTTGATGTAAAATACGAGTACATTAATCATTTCTCAAGGTCTCCAATTAGAAATTAGTCCTTAAGAAATGATAAATGCAATATATCTTGAATAAATCAGTGAAGTCTGTTAAAGTAAAGAAATAACATTTCCATATTGAAATAAATTTTTTGGGGCTTATTCTGACAATTGTATTTTAACTGAAAATCTAGTATCGATTGAAAAACTTTCATCTAACGACCTAAGTTGAGATATATGGTTATCAAACAACGATTTGATGAGATTGTTCTCTGAACAGTGAACATTTTACAATATTCGTTTTAAAGCAGAGCAAGTGTCACGCATTTTTCAAATAATGAAAAAATATCGATTTGATAGTTTCATATAGTCTTCATTACTACACAATTTGTACAATATTTTCTTTTTTAAATTAGAGAAATTTATGTTCATTTTAGATAGGATTTATTCTTATTAAAATGCATGGTGTAATTTTTTAATATTTGTAAAACCGTTTAATTATCCTTTGAAACGTTTTTTCTATGTTCCTGACTAGATTCTGTGCTTCTTACTTATTTGATTCACTAGGTATTATTATTGACTGAACATCTGGGTGTTTTATAGAACAGTTCTGAATTTTAAATATTTGAGGATTTAGTATTTGTTTATACACAATGCGCTTCAAAAATTAGTTTTTTAAATTTTAGTGTTCAAGAATACTCGTTAATTAGGTAAAGCCGTAGTTACTTCCTTTATTTTTAAATACTATTAATTTGTACATTATGCACTCCAGTTATTATATGATGGAATAAATTTGATTATTCGTAAAGTTAATATTAAATATATGATATTAACAATTTCATGTTAAATTTGGCCATCGAATAGCTAACGGATTGAGTTTTAAAAAAGTTGCTTAATCTCAATATTATAAGCATTTCGAATAAAAAAGTGTGGAAATCCAAAAACATCATGAAACAAGCTAAATAATTATAAACATTTAGAATTGTGATGTTACAATACTATATTTACTTCGCAGGGTACCGGCATCGAGAGCAATACGGACACCCTTGCTTTAGTGGGCACTCTATGGACAAAACCACGTTCGGAAATTTTATAATGATTTAGTCGAGGTTTCTCAATTACTCATAGGCATCAATTTGATTTCGTAGAAGAAAATTCGACTTTAACAGATTAACTTTTACTAAATCTTTTTGAAGAGACCGGACTTCAATATAGTTTTTGTCACATATACGAATCATGTTAAAAATTCGAAAACTATTAAAAAGATGTCTTCGGATAGCTTTTGGAAAAGCTTTCTCAAAACCATCGTTATTAAATGGTAATTTGTTTTCGAAATTTTTGTTTCAATCAATATACCTTATGCTTTCCTGAACAATCAAAACAGTTTTGGACATCTAAGTAAAAAGAGGAGAACCATATTGAAACACATAAAACACTACTTGCATTTAGTATTCTTTAATTTGATCAATTTTTAAATTTAGTTAGAGAAATGAGTTTATTTCTATTCTTCTTATCTTAGACTCCTCCCAAATTTTCGACTGCATTTTCAAATTCAAGAAACTGTCGTTTATTCGCTTTGCAAAGACCTCTTCTTGCAGTTATTTTCACCTAGCATTTAGAAACATCAAACACAAGCGTTTCAAATCAAAATGTTACGTTTCCTTAGATAATATACCACTTCAATGTGTTTGAATTTTTAATATTTAGCTGAAAGTGTCCCAAATTATAATAACAGTGATGCGTCCTTTTTGTTGAAGAACGAACTTCCTTTGCAAGTTTGCGAAGTTCAATGTTCGAGTAGGGCGTATCCTACTGCAAGGAATTAGGAGTCCTAATATGAAATATCTCACGTTTCTAATTTTAGGACTTATAATGTCGTCAGCAAAATTTGTCAGTCAAGTTTATTTTCAAAACAACACAATGTTACAGTTTGTTGTAATAAATGAACTTTAACGTTCTTTCATAAAAACGTTACAATTTTTTGGAAAAATGAGTAAAATATTTTGGTATAAGGTTTTAAATTTGTGATTATGTAGCTCAAATGCAATAGACATTTCATCTCATTGCCTTACTCGATTGCCGACGATATTTCTTCCACATAAATCTTTGGGCTTTCTGGCATCTTCATCGTAGATTAGTATTATTTGATCAAATATGCCTTCTTAAGAAGCATTGTATTGATGTCCTCAGAATATCAGAATTAGTGTCGTATAAGAAAATTGAAATGCGGTAGTTATTGTAACCGAAGGAGATAGCTTTCATTTTCTTTCTGTTTTACGGATGTTTGAAATTAGATCGTTGACGGTGCCGCTTGTAAGGCGAGATCATACTTATGGCACCAGCACCTTTCCGGTTAAAGGGTACTTTTGATGACTACGGTAAAATATCATAAGGTTTTTATTGGGTAGAGCCTTGTTGCTGGAAAACATTTTACTGATACATGCATTGGTACTACTTTGTCTTGTGCAATAAATGGACAGATTTTTTCTAGGTTGATTCCTTAGCCAGTATTCAATTTTATGAGCACAGCATATCTCGAAAGGTCTCATAAGTGGCATATGTAACAGTCGCTTGCTATTGTTGGAGTGCAGGAATAAACACACTATATGGACATTGTTTAGTTCAAAATTCCTTGTGTGAACAATATTCGCCCAAACTAAGAGATCTGAGCCATTCTCAGAAGCCCGACTGCAAGAAACAACGTGACAGAATCGTTTAGCAAAAGGGTTAGCTTGAATCTATTTTGATGTGTACTAGAAATAAATAAATCCCGTTCCAACAATTCTGTTTTCATAGTTTACCGAGGGAAAATGATCATGGCAGGAACGTAACGAGCAGTTGTGTACATACATGTAATGATAGCGAATAGTCCTTCTGTGTCTGCAGATGGTATTGCACAGATTCTCTTCTTTCCCTTAAGTGAAGTGATTTTTGAGGGTTTATGTTACACAGCAGATAAGCCTGTTTCGTGAACATTGAAAATGTTATGTTGGGGAACATTTAGTTTTTCTAATTTAACTTTGATAGTTGTCGAAGAGAATACACCTAGAGGAATACGAATACTTAGCATTGGGTTGCGTTTCAGGAATAATGTAACTATTTCCTTACAATTTCTGTTTTCTTCAATAAAACGATTATCGATGTTACCATGTTCTCAATGCTCATAGACTTTCTGCTTAAAATTTTTTTTCTGTATTTTATCCATTTCTATAGCATATAGAACAAGTTGTTTTTCAAGTTCTAAATAAAAATACTATTTTTAACATTTTTTTCTAAATGTTCGCTTGGAACACCGAACACTTTACACTCTATGGAAACTTCGAGTGAACAACAAGATAGTTGTTCAGTCGCTGGAGTCATAGGTGAAAAACGTTCATTATAGTTACAATGGTGGTAAAAATTCTTGTTAAACTTTGAAAAAACACAGTTTTTGTCTATAAACTAAATTTATCTAGAACCAGATAATTATTTTGTTCATGTAACACGGATTTAGGATGAGAAACAACGACCTATCAAAAGTCATAAAATAAAGTAATAAAACACTATTTATAGAAATTGATATATTCGATAATTTAATACAATGAAATTAAAAAAAAGTTATCACTAGCGTCAATATTTAATTGGCCACCCTTTGTTTTTAGTCACCAAGGCACATTTCTTCGGCATGGAATTAGCCAATTTTTCCAATTCCTCCACAGAAACGCAGAAATACTAGGCAGTAATCAAGGCTTCGATCAATTCAACTTTTTTTGTGGGTTTGCGTTTGGAAATAATGTTTGATATCCTGTGCCATAGGTTCTCAATTGGATTTAGATCGGGAGATTACGTGGACCAGTCGAGCTTTTCCATTTTATTAGCAGCGAACCACGCCTGTACGCTTTTAGCTCTATGGCATGGAGAACTATCGTGTTCGAATACGAACTCATCTTCACCAAACAAATCGTTTCCACTTCCTAACATTTTGATTTCTAATATCTCAATGTATTTGGTTGCATTCATTAGACCAATACGCAACATGTAAACAGCCAGCCCCAACAGCAGACACGCATCCCCAAATCATGGTGGAAGTGGGATGTTTTATTGTTAGGGGAATGCAATTTAGTGCAAACTCTTCTGATGGAAATCGCCTGACGTATGAATTTCCTGAATCGTTGTTTATAGTGATTTTAATTGTCACTAAATAGTACCATTCTTCAATCTTTTGGTGTCCAATCACGATGATTTTTCGCCAAACGCAAGCGAACCAATCGTTGACGTTCTGATAATTGGCTTCTTCCGTGCTCGGCAGCCTCTCAGTCCAAAACTTTGAAGCTTCTTTGTCACTTTAGAGGTGCATATGCTTACTCCGGTGGTCTGGGACTAGAAGTTAGTTAAATGGATTAAATTAAGGGTCCAATCTGTAATCCTTCTTAAAAAAATATATAATCCTTCTTAAAATATAAAAAAATAAAAAGATTTAAACTTCGGTATTTAAGAGAAATTAAAATTTAAACTTTATATTATTTATATTAATAATTATATTTAATGTATAATCTTATTAGGAAAAGTTATTAAACAGGTAAATTTAATATAAAAGGAAAACTTATACAAACAGTTACTTCTTATAAAATAAATGTTTTACTTTATTTAAAATCAACGGAATGTATTTCAGACGCTACTTGTAAGGTATTCCAAACGATGATAGTAAAGGTAGTATTAAAATGTTTTGCTGCAGAAAAGTTATGTGCCGTCTAATTGAGACTCAAGGGATGAGAACCAGGTAGTTTTTATACGGTTTCAATTTTTTTGTTGGGCGCTCTAAAGATGTTAAATTAAATAAATATCGTTGATACACAAAAAATAGAAAACGTAAATTGGGCAAAGCATCACACTAAAATCTTTTCTATTTAAAGGCAGGCTTCGTCAATTCAAATAAATAAAAGATATTAACAGTTAACAAATTTAATAACAATAATGACTTTAAAAAAATTAAACAACAGTTGAGTTTGACATTTGATTGAAAGTAATATAATAATATTTACTGATAAGTTATATAAAGAATAATTGATTCGCTAATTGTTACCAAACAGCATCGCAACGGCTGGCAATTCGGAAGGTAATCGGAAAGACGCAAATACGGTCAAACAAATCACGCTCGTCGGGTGTTTTTTTTTTTTAACTCCCTTGTGATCAGACGCTGAACCATTTGGTTATACGAATGAGCATGGCCAGCCTCTGGTACATGATGTGTGTACCAGAGTTGCACAT
>JAHWXV010013234.1:0-10823 GCA_024586415.1 Phrixothrix hirtus | reverse complement strand
CTGAAAACGTGTATTTCCGCTAAAAACTGGACATCGAAAATTTGGACCAAAACATGACTTTCTCTATACTATATTTCATATATGTAAGAGAAAGTAAAAAGTCGTTCTAGAAGTTTATAAGTAACGGATAAAAGACTAATTGGTCTATCACTGGCTGGATCATCTTCTATTTTACCAGGGTTTAAGTTTGCAACGTTATCGCCAGCTTTAGACTCCATAAGGTATCACTGATTGCGAGTTTATTATCTGATACAGCAATGGCTTGGAAATATAATGGATCTATTAGACTGTGGCTGAAAAACGACAAGAGTATTTTGCAACCCATAACAATGGATTTAGTGGATCTCTATAATTTATTATTAATATGATATTTTGCAATTTCAATACAGAATGCAAGGGGATTTACAGATGCAAAAATGCAAACCCTTTGTTCGAACTTTTGTAATCTTTGCAATGGTAATTCTTGAGACAATTCTTCTCAACCTAATCGTACCGACGCTAAAGATGCAGATGTTGATGTTAGATTAATTTAACAATTATAATATACTGTATACTAATATATCTTGTGGTACTCCTTGTGCAGGCAATATTGTTGTCAAAAATAAGTTGTGTACAGCATAAGCATTATGCTATTTAATCTTAAATATCTTTTATTTCATAAAAGAAAAGACTTTGAAATAAACTATGTTAGATGTAGATTGTAATTCGCAATAAATAATGTTTTTTCATTTTTTTGAAATTTCTAGGAAGTTTGGAGTTATTTATATTTTTCTATAAGAAGTCATAAAATTCAGTATGGCGGATCGGTTTAACCATGATCCACTAAACTAAAGAACGAGAAGTTTTAGTATATTAAATAATATCTCTAACAGAAACAAAAAAATTGGTCTGTACTATAGAAATAAATCGGCAAAAGGAGGTTTTAAGGCTCATGTTGCTCTCAGGAAGCCCTATAAACGATTAGAATTCACCAGAAAATATTTAAATAACCAATAACGTTTTGGCAAAGGGTCATATTTTGTAACGGATGCAAATATAATGTCTGGGGTGTGATGACAGAAAGTTGATATGGAGAAAACAAGGGACTGCAATGAAGGTATAAAAGTTCTTTTTTTTATTATTTTTTTATTAAAATTTGGTTTTTTTTATAGTTTATTATTAAAGTGATTGAAGTTTATTTATTTTATTTAAAGAAGAGTTATTTTTTTTACCTTTAGTATCAGGATTGATAAATTAATTTTCTTTTATTTAATTTTTCCCAATTGTTGTGAGGCATGGGGGAGTGCGAAGTAGAAAATTTAGTTTTCGTTGACAAAACAATGGACAGGTATATGTATTTAACTATTTGAAATGGCAAGCAAGTGCTGCAAAATTAAATGTTTTGGATAGTTACTACTTTTAAATCGTATATAATTGTAAATTTAAATAAGTTCTTACAAATTATAGTATCGTATAAATCATATTTTATTAATAGTAAATTATTATTCACACTAAAGTAACAAAGAATAGGGTAAAAAATATAATAACTCCGGATTCGCTATATTTTATAAATCCCAAGGGCTTATAACGGATGCCCCAATAAGAACGCTGAATTTGAATTGCGCGCCATTGTTATAGTGTTAGGTTGGCGGCATTGTCTTTATAAGTTCTGTCATCTGTGGTTGCTCCGGTTAATTGATATGGAGCGCTTTTCAACGGAACAACGAGTTTTGATTGTTATACGTATGGAGAGTGTTACGCAGAGACTGTGCGGAAACTTCGTAGGATCCTCGGTCGTAACAACGCACCTAATGAGTCAACAGTTTTTAGGTTAATGAATAAATTTGATGCAACTGCTTCGACTGCAAACATCAAACCACCCGAATGCACTCGTTCCAGCTGATCTCGTGCGAATATCACCATTGTGCAGGACAGTGTCGCCGTAAGTCCAACAAGATCCATTCGTCGTCCTTCACAACAGTTAGACATTACGAGAAGCTCCTTGCAGCGAATTTCCGTGGAATATCTTCACACGAAGGCCTACAAAATTCAGTTAATACAATAACTGAAAACAACCGATCATATCCAACGGAGACGTAGGTTCCAGTAGGATGTCGCTACCTGCCACACCGCCTATCAGACGATTGCCTTGCTACACGAGAAATTTTCAGGCCGAGTTCTCTCGAGAAACGCGAGCCAGAACTAGCCAGCGCGGCCATGCGATCTGACTCCACGAGACTTCTTTCTGTGGGGGTTTCTGAAATCGCAGGTTTATGCAAATAATCCTCGAATCATACCGGAACTACAGAATGAAATACGGTGTGTCATCGGCTAATTTTATACTTAAGTTTCTTATCTTCTGTACATGAGATGTCAAGAATTTAGTTAAAATCTAATGACTGGAAGTCCCAGTTTACCTTTGTCATTTTTTGGTTTTTCGGGTTTTTCTCGAAATCAGCTCAAACGATTTTTTTTTAAATTTTACATTTAAATCTTTTATCCTTTTCGAATGAGAAGTTAATTAAAATCTAATGACCGAAAGTACCATTTTATTCTTGCGATTATGAAGTTTTTTGGATTTCCTCGAAAACAATTTTAACAATTTTCTTTTAAACTTGCTACGGTTCATATGTGTTTGATATCCTTTTCCGTGAACTTAGAGCTTTTCTTGAAAAAATTCGCTGAAGCGAGGTATCAGGTACAATCTCTCAACTTAAGCAGGGTTTTGCGTGTCCAATAACTTGATGGGTGTCCGATTCAATTATAGTTTCCAAAATAAACGTAAATAATAATTTAATCATTTGTGGATCCTATTTCCATATCTATGTGCGTAAGAGAAAGTCGTGCGTTGTCTCACACCAGATTCTTATAAAATGATACTTTAATCAAATATAACGTTATTTAAGCACGTGTATTTGTTTTAACATTCAGCTACTGTTGCAAAATAAATTAGGCTGCATATCACTTAGCGTTAACGTCACGCAAGTAAATAACTGTTAGAAAAATATTCACCCAGCCTTAGTGAATATATCTCTGGTAGATTATCAAATTGAGCTTTAACCCTTAAGTAGTATGATACTTACAAATTACGTTTGTAGTATGGTGGATCATATTTGACCCTCTACCTTCAAACACCACTAGAAGTGTATTATTTTTTTTTCGTATACTATTTCACGTCATCGATCCAACCATATTTCTAGATTATATTAGTGTTAAAAAAATTAGTACAAGAAAAAGAAGTTTATTAAATATTATAATTCCAATATAAGCTAATATTGAAGAATATGTATTATTTTGAAATCTATAAAAAAATGAAATAGAATTACTTTTATTGCAAAAGACGCAACTGTTTTTTCTTACAAAATTGCTATACAAAACTATTTGGCTTGACAATGCAGACATTTAGTTACACTACAACTATGGTTTTTGCAAACTGGTTTTTGACATTCTATACAAATAACAGGATGTTTTATATCGTCGTTGCACATATATCACCTAAGCCGTTTCATATTTTCTTTATTTAAAGCAGTCGGCTCCATCTGGGTCGTTCCTAAATAAGTTGTTAGTGGTTAGTGAATTGACAATTCAATGCTTTATCTCCAAAACTGCTAAACATTTCAGTTATTTTTTCGTTGGTATGTTCTACAAGCAAGTTCATCATATCATCATCAAAGAATAAATTAAAAGCACCAATAGGATTCTGTATTACAGTTGGTTGTGCTTCTGCTACTGTAGCTGGTATATGGGTTCGAATTAGATTGTGTAATTTTACTTTTCTGTTTATTGATGGACTTTTATCCCTGTTATAAAAATACCTACTTATTTCTGTGCTTCATTATCATCCATTTTTTCGCCATAAATTTCATTTTCTGCATTTTCCAGATCTGAATCATCCACTTCAATCTCTGTGACGGTATTATGACTACTTGCATTGCTTTCTTTGTCGCAATATTCGCTCATATACTCATCTTCTAGCACAGGCTTTATTTCAACGTGAGTAATGGTCCATTTAACTGCATAGTTTGAACAAATTTTAAATAAAACTGTATAACACTTTTCTGGCGTCAATTTTGACCCAAACGTTGCTGTACTTCCGAAACAAGAATGTATACTGAACTGATTATCATAACAACAGTTATAAAAGGCAGTAGGAAGAAATGTAACAGGAACGCGTGCATGTAGCACAGTCGTAGCTATTGTATATAAAAGAAAATATATGGTGTTGGTCAAATTTGACCCATCAACTACTTAAAGGTTAAAAAAATCCCTCCGTCGCTATTATTCGTTAATAAAACAAAATAGTGTTAAATTTATGTGAACATAAATACAAGCGACAAATTTACTATTAGTTATACTGTGCCATACTAAATGGACGGGTGCTAGTACTTCGTGACGTCACAATTACGTTTTGAATTCACATGATATTTAATACATTATACAGATACAATTTGTATTTACAAAAAAATATATGACTGGAAGTCCTTTAATAAACCTATTGGAGTGATTTGTCAGATTTTGATGTCAAATAAATTTTATGCAAAGTCCCCATTGTAACTAACCACATTATCTGATGAGGATAGGCTTTTGCGATTTATGTGAATTACTTTAGTATTGAATTAACAATACATAACGTCTCAAAAGGGGCCTCAGCCACTGAGGTTGTCAAAGTTGGTAATTCTTAGAATTAGCTGGTTTGTTCCGGTTACGACAGTGAAATTGGGGAGGTTCTACATTTGCGATGAATTCAATTAGGTCAGTATTCAGGGATTGTAGGTAAGTATCCAAAAATTCGGGAAATAGTCGCAAACAAGGGCGCCACTTTGTTTTTAACAATAACCGAAAGATAAGAGTGCAAAACAAAGAAACCAATCTTCAAACCTTTAGAACGAGGATTAAATTAATACGTACTTACAATAAGGTAGCTTTTCATTCGCGCCTGGTGAAACTTAGACAGACTATCTAAATTGGTTAATCACTTGAAAATTAACTAATTCCTGAAAGAAAGTATGTGTTACTACAACTACAGGTCTATATATAAAAAAAAATAAGATCTGTACTTACAGATCGAGTATAATGAAAAGCAAAGAATATGAATTACAATTAACAATTTACATGTCTACCCGAAAGGGAATAATGGAAACAATAATTTTCTAAATGTAAATCAAGAGACCTCTGGGTTGGTGATAGTTAAACTAGTTTAAAAAAACAAAAGATATTTACCCTAATGGTCTTAATAATATAAACAATTAAAAATTTAAAACGTTAGTCTTTTTAGTTCTTTATGATTTCAACGAACTCGTCTTGAATTTATACGTGATCGTCTAATTCGCCCCAGAAGAGTTTAACGAGGAGTGTAGATCGGTTGAACTTAAATAACGGATAAATCACTTACTTGGTGTTCTAAAGATCGGTAACTCCCCAAAGGAATCGAAAATAACAAACGCGCTATCTAGGATATTCTTCTTATCGTATTTTACATACAACCTTGTTGGACATAAACTCTTTGGTTCCGAATCGACAGGAAATTGAAATTGGCCCTTTTATTACGAATTCGACCTGGGAGGAAATAGACCAAATTTCTACCAATTTGATCCTCAATTACAGCATTCGGGTTACTCTTCAATTGTATTCTTCAAATATCGCCTGGACACGCACTACGGAAACGCAACTTAACACTCTAGCTCTCAAATCTTTACTATCCCTAAACGAATATTTCTCCTTGAAATTGAAGGGGGAAGACGAGAGCGGTTAACGTTTATTTTTAGACTTGCGAGCCTTCTCAGGGGAATCTCTGTATGAATGTTTTTAAGAAAAATGCTCCTACGTTATATAAAACGTAACCTGGGATTTTCGAATTTTAATACTTGTTGTTAAAATGGAATTACACAATTTACAAATTTACAATTGTGATTTTGGCATAAAACTGATACTGGTAATTCACCAATTAGATTTTATTATTACTACGCGGATGTATCTCCCGGGTGCTTCCAACTGAATGACCAATGTTGTAAGAATTTCAGACGCGTTTACAAATATTCTGTTATTTGTTTGTGATGGTTCAAGAATTATTAAATTTAAATCATATAATTAGGTATTTATTTTTCTACAACCTTTATATATAAGGTACACATATAATACAAAACATTTTAAATAAAAATATTTTTGCATTTGCAATAAAATTTTGCGCCAGGAGGATATTTACCTCAAAATTACCACCCCATTAAGCACGCTAAAGGGATCAGTTATACATTACTGAAAAGCTTGCTAACACGAAGGCTTTGGAATATTCCATTAGGTCACATATTGTAAATTTTACTTGGTTTCGCGATAGTTCGAGAGTTCGAGCTTTCACCGCAATTCTAAACGTGTATTTTGGTATTCAAATGCTAAAAGTACACAATAAACTTTAAAATCAGAATATATATCTATATTTGGTAACAGACGGATTAAGTCTATACTACATTATTATAAAACATGCGGCTTATAAAAAAAATATTTGGTCCTGTCGAACCTTACACATGGAGGTAGAACCTCAACTTAGATTTTTAACGTCCTTTTCGAGCGTGTAATCCGATTTTCTATTGGATGATGTAGATATTGAACGTATGGGTATTTTGCTCCTAATTTTACGTTAATACCCCCTTTGGTACACTCTTGGTATGATATGTACATTAATAGAAAGCCGTTTAAAAATAAAAGATATCTTGTTTTCGAAAATATTTACACAAAACAAATTTTCACCCCAATTTTGCGAGCGGATTTTATTCCTTAAATACGTGTGAATTATTTTTGTGTGAAGTATGTGCCCATAGTTTCAAAAAAATCGTGAATTAACATATACGGTAGTTCCCTTCTTAGCCGTTGTCATCGAATTCGTAAAATATTTCGTACAACAATATTGTAACGAAAGTCGCAAGTTATTAAATATTTATTTTAATTCTCTAATTTTTACAACTAACCATTATTCAACACATAGATATACATTTACCTACATTAACATTTACTTCTAAGGAACCTGTTAATGTCTCTATACACCATTTATTAATTACAGAACTAACTAAACAGCGATTCATGTATTTATATCCGAATTATAAATTCTAGAATATACAGGAAAAGATGAGGGAGGTGATTAATTAAATCTGGTAAACCAATATAATGACGCATAGCACACCTTATTGCTAATTTTATTACAATATTTATAAATATCGATAAATTAACACAAATTATTTTATGGTTAGTTCATAAGTTAATTTTATATTTATGCGGAATAAAAAATTATGCTTAAAATAATATTTTAATTATTAAGTTTAAAACAAATTTGCAGACGCATCATTGGATGTCTAAGAATTTCATTTTTAACAATTTTGAAATTATAAAAATTACTGCTTACTGCTAATTAGTTTAGGTATTTATCAAATAAAGATTTATGAGCATAAGACAATATACACTACTGTGTTGTGGGAATACTGAATCAAAGTGGGTTAAGTTTCTATTTACATTTAATATTTAAGTTTAACGTGACAGAAACTAACTAAAGAATCTTACATCCTTACATTGGGTATAATTAATATCAAGAGGGTATAATCTCTTCTTTATAGGGTGCGCGAAGTTCTTGTAAACGTTGCCTAATTAAGTTAGGTTCCGTTCTATAGAAAGACTTATTACTCTGCCTAATCTTGGTATTACAATTTTAAAGAAATATTTTCATTAAGTTGGCTAATTATATTTGAACCAGTTAGGTTTAAATAGGTTTTTATCCTGAAAATTGTTGCACATTATTAGCGATTAACGAAAATACAGATACATGTATTTATAAAATGAACTTTACAGAGATATTATGATTAAAAATATCAAATCGAAGTTAGCAAGAGAATATTGCATTAATTCTTCTAATGAGAAATAAATAACTCCTGCATATTTCGTGTGCCTACAGAGTTTCTAAAAATTGGTTTCAGGTCTTGCTGACATTTTAAATATTTTCTGTAATAATTTCATACCTTTACTATGTCATATCTGAAAAATCCTTTAACCATAGAGAAAAAAGTATTTGTAGATTACTGATTTTAATTAAAGTATGGCCGAATAGCGAATAGCAAATCATTTCTTTCTTAATGCACCTACATGATATAAATCAAGATACGTAGCGTCACACTGAAGGGTCTGATAGCGAGTAGGCGACGGAAACAGACACGTAGTGACTCTTCTTTTTCTTACTCGTTTACTTGTTTCTGTCGATGAGCATTAGGCCCCTCACTCTTTGAGTGGGTGGGTCGGGAACATCAACATGAACAACAGTCAGACGTTCTACCCGACTTTTGCGAGTAAATCGAAATCAGAAATCCCAAAGTCGCCCACGTTAGCAAGTACAAGTTCAATGAAGGTCTACTACGACATATCAATTAGAGAAGCAACTGACGAGATCCTGGAGAAGATCAAGAATTATAAAACAATAATAGAAAAAGGCAACTCAGCCATAAAAAGACTCACAAAAGAGCTGACTTAATATGAAAATGAGCAAGAGGAAAGTGGAAAAGAAGAACGATTGGAAGAAACCAACGAAGAACAATTCTAAGTTGAAAACAAGAAGCTGACAAAAAGAAAGAAAAGGAAAGTGGAAGTAGATAACTTAGAAATGACAGAAGATCCCTTGGAAGCGATGGCGGAGGAAGATACGAATAATACAACCGGAAAAGTCCAACACCAACATCCCAAAACAAATCGAAAGCCCACAGCAGAAGCGGGAAGAGGAGTCAATCAAATAATACCAACAGGAGCCTCAAACAAGGAGCCGGAAGATGGCAATAAGCAATCGATCTCGAAACGACCAACACCGATAGTTCTCCCAAATAAAACAAACTATCTAGAGGCAAAAGCAGCTGCCAAAGCAGTTAACATTATATTTAGAGAAGCCCAAGACACAAAGGACGGCATGCGTATATATATCAATAGCAATGAAAAATTAAAAATGTTACTTAGAATACTAGAGCAGAAGAAGATAGAATGTCACTACATCCAACTCCACATAAGAATTGTTATAAAAGGAATTCCTACCTCAATCCCGCTTGACGAGATAGAGGAAGACCTAATCATACAAAGATACCAATTCAACACGATCTTAAGGTTGAAAAGAAGAAAACAAGAACTACCGCTGATTCTGATAATCAGCAACAATGAAGAAACAGAACCCACAATACCAAGCTAAGGCAAATCCTGCAAATCAGCGTTAGCACAGAAGAAAAGAGGAAACAAAGAGTGCCCGGGCAGTGATACAAATGCCAGGTCTTTGGGTACGTATTATATAGGTGCACAGTCCCATACAAATGCATGCTCTGCGCTGGGTCGCACCCGACATCAAGATACGAACGTCCAGCGGACTCCACTACTAAATGTAGCAATTGCTTCGGTGACCATCCGGCATGCGCTATAGCATGCCTAAAGAACCCAGCTAACCCGGACAGAAAGATAAACGAGCAGAACAGAAAACGGTTCAACGAATCAACCCGTAAGGAAGGGATCTCGTACGCTTCGGCCACAAAAAATGAGAAAGCTAATCCAGGAGAAAGGAACCCGAACGAATTGGAGGAAGCGATAGAAAGGGTATTAAGAAAAATACTGCCTAGCCTAATTGAAAAGGCTATATAGAAGCAACGCTCAAATTAAGACTAAGGTGCGGATTCGCCTACGGGACATCCTACACTTTCTTCAAGTGGTGGGTGCTAATGACGATCTCTTGCATAGAACCTGATCGGTCCCCAGTAAGGAAGAAAAGAAGCAAAAAAAATCGCACTGAGGCCCAAAATATAGATTTATAAGGACGATATTTAATTTTGGGATGTAACACATATTCAGTTATCTTTGCATGGTTCTAATTAAGCAATTGGACTAATGAAAGTTTAATTAACTGCTTAATTATCTTGGAAATTTCATATATGGTGGTAGTTTAATAAGTCAGGTAAACATTAAACAAGAACTTGTTTCTTTGATGTAAAAGCATTCTATTTTTTAACATACCCCCCACCCCCTCGCCTCCCTGCAAGTTCATAGTTTATTCTAACGATTTTAAAGATGATTAATGCCTTTAGCAAAATAAAATTTATCAAATCAGCAAAATGCGCGGCTACTTCGGCATCACTCTTTCGTCGGAGGAACATTTTTTACCAGCAAGACAAGTTTTTATGTTTGGGAATAAGAAATTGTCAGAGGAGTCCTCTAGGATGAATACGAGGTATATGATAACATTTTGAAATGCAATTCATGTATTTTTACAGTTTCAATAGCTGAAGAATTGTGGTGAACAAAACTGTTTCTTTGCCACATGTGACCAATCCTCTTTGATTTTTTCATTCAACTGGTTCAACGACGTTGCGTAATACTCTCCTATTATTGTTCTACATTTTGAACAGTCAATAAAAATCGTTTTGCAAGAATCCCAAAAAACACTTACTATCACTTTACCAGCTGATTGCATCACTTTTGCCTACCTCGATGCACTTGAACCAGGATTTTAGTGGGGGATCCTGTCACGATTTCCCTAGATCTTGATTAATCGTCAGATCGATATTCATATTTGCTGTATCAAAATCTATCGATACAGACGATTACTATTCCACAAGATCAGTAAATCATGATTTAATTACTAAATTTAATTAATGTACTTTAAATTATGAATTAGTATATATATTAAAATGTATAACCCATAAAACAATCCCTTAAAACAATTTTAATTAAACATTTTAGCATAGAGAAAGAATGCAATCAAAAATAGACCATAATAACATATGATTGGAATTGTAAGTTCATTGTACTTTTAACACAGGTCAAGAAATGTAAATAAATACAAAAAC